>JAJPUD010004635.1:933-56892 GCA_023553655.1 Myrmecobius fasciatus | reverse complement strand
CTCTCTGAAATCATCTTGCTGGTCATTTCTTACAGAACAATAATATTCCATAACATTCATATACCATAATTTATTCAGCCATTCTCCAATTGAAGGGCATCTATTCAATTTCCAGTTTCTAGCCACTACAAAAAGGGCTGCCACAAACATTTTTGCACATGTGGGGCCTTTTCCTTTCTTTATGATTTCTTTGGGATATAAGCCCAATAGAAATGCTGCTGGGTCAAAGGGTATGCACAGTTTGATAACTTTTTGAGCATAGCTCCAAATTGTTCTCCAGAATGGCTGTATCCGTTCACAGCTCCACCAACAATGCATCAGTGTCCCAGCCCTCCCACAACCCCTCCAACATTCATCATTAACTTTTCCTGTCATTTTAGCCAATCTGACAGGTGTGAAGTGGTATCTCAGGGTTGTCTTGATTTGCATTTCTCTGATCAATAGTGATTTGGAGCACCTTTTCATATGACTATAAATAGTTTTAATTTCATCCTCTGAAAATTGTCTGTTCATATCCTTTGACCATTTATTGATTGGAGAATGGCTTGAATTTTTATAAATATGAGACAATTCTCTATATATTTTAGAGATGAGACCTTTATCAGAACCCTTGAATGTAAAGATGATTTCCCAATTTATTACTTCCCTCCTAATCTTGTCTGCATTGATTTTGTTTGTACAAAAACTTTTTAACTTAATATAGTCAAAGTTATCTATCTGGTTTTCAATTAAGAGTTCCATTTCTTCTTTGGACATAAATTTATTCCATCTCCACAGGTCTGAGAGGTAAACTATATTATGTTCCTCTAACTTGTTTACAAAATCACTCTTTATATCCAGATCATGAACCCATTTAGATCTTATCTTGGTATGTGGTGTTAGATGTGGGTCAAGCCCTAATTTCTTCCACACTAGTTTCCAGTTTTCCCAGCAGTTTTTGTCAAATAGTGAATACTTATCCCAAAAGCTGGGGTCTTTGGGTTTATCAAAAACCAAGTTGCTATAGTTATTGCCTAGTTTGTCTTGTGATTCTATCCTATTCCACTGATCGACTACTCTATTTCTTAGCCAGTACCAAATGGTTTTGATGACCGCTGCTTTATAATATAGTTTTAGATCTGGTACAGCAAGTCCACCATCTTCAGCCTTTTTTTTCATTAATCCCCTTGAAATTCTAGACCTTTGGTTTTTCCAAATGAACTTTGCTACTATTTTTTCTAGATCTGTAAGATAATTTCTTGGGAGTTTGATTGGTATGGCACTAAATAAGTAAATTAGTTTGGGTAGTATTGTCATTTTTATTATATTCGCTCGTCCTACCCATGAGCATTTTAAGTTTTTCCAATTGACTAGGTCTGATTTGATTTGTGTGGAAAGTGTTTTGTAATTTAGTTCATATAGTTCCTGACTATCCCTTGGCAGATAAATTCCCAAATATTTTATACTATCAACAGTTATTTTGAATGGAATTTCTTTTTGTATCTCTTGCTGCTGAACTTTATTGGTAATATATAAAATGCTGATGATTTATGTGGATTTATTTTGTATCCTGCCACTTTGCTAAAGGTGTGAATTGTTTCTAGTAGTTTTTTAGTTGAGTCTCTACGATTCTCTAAGTATACCATCATGTCATCTGCAAAGAGTGATAATTTGGTTTCTTCACTACCTACTCTGATTCCTTTTATCTCTTTTTCTTCTCTTATTGCTAAAGCTAACATTTCTAATACAATATTAAATAGTAATGGTGACAGTGGGCAGCCTTGTTTCACTCCTGATCTGATTGGGAATGGTTCTAGTTTGACTCCATTACATATGATGCTTGCTGAAGGTTTTAAGTAGATACTACTTATCATTTTAAGGAAAAGCCCATTTATTCCTATACTCTCCAGTGTTTTTAATAGGAATGGGTGTTGGATTTTATCAAAGGCTTTTTCTGCATCTATGGAGATAATCATATGATTTTTATTAATTTGGTTATTAATATAATTGATTATGCTAATAGTTTTCCTAATATTGAACCAGCCCTGCATTCCTGGTATAAATCCTACTTGGTCATGATGTGTTATCCTGGGGATGACTTTCTGTAATCTTGTTGCTAAAATCTTATTTAAAATTTTTGCATCAATATTCATTAGGGAAATGGGTCTATAGTTTTCTTTCTCAGTTTTCTCCCTACCTGGTTTAGCTATCAGCACCATATCTGTGTCATAGAAGGAATTTGGTAGTACACCTTCTTTCCCTATTTTTTCGAATAGTTTATATAGTATTGGGATTAATTGTTCCTTGAATGTTTGGTAAAATTCACATGTAAATCCATCTGGTCCTGGAGATTTTTTCTTAGGGAGTTGATTAATAGCTTGTTCTATTTCTTTTTCTGAAATAGGGCTATTTAAATAATTTATTTCCTCTTCTGTTAATCTGGGCAATCTATATTTTTGTAGATACTCCTCCATTTCATTTACATTCTCAAATTTATTGGCATAAAGTTGGGCAAAGAAACTCCTAATTATTACTCTAATTTCCTCTTCATTGGAGGAAAGTTCTCCCTTATCATTTTTGAGACTAATAATTTGATTTTCCTCTTTTCTTTTTCTAATCAAATTAACTAAAGGCTTATCTATTTTGTTGGTTTTTTCATAAAACCAACTCTTACTTTTATTTATTAATTCAATAGTTTTCTTATTTTCAATTTTATTGATCTCCCCTTTAATTTTCAGAATTTCCAATTTGGTATTTAATTGAGGGTTTGTAATTTGGTCTTTTTCTAGCTTTTTTAATTGTAAGCCCAGTTCATTAATCTTCTCCTTCTCTGTTTTACGCAAGTAAGCATCTAGAGATATAAAATTACCCCTTATAACCGCTTTAGCCGAGTCCCACAAATTTTGGTATGTTGTCTCATTGTTGTCATTCTCCTGGATGAAATTTTTGATTGTGTCTATAATTTGCTCTTTCACCCATTCGTTCTTCAGGATTAGATTATTTAATTTCCAAATAACTTGTGGCCTATTTTCTCCTGGCCTTATATTACATGTGAGTTTTATTGCATCATGATCTGAGAAGGATGCATTTACTATTTCTGCTTTTCTGCAATTGATTTTGAGGTTTTTATGCCCTAACACATGATCAATTTTTGTATAAGTTCCATGAACCCCTGAGAAAAAAGTATACTCCCTTCTATCACCATTCAATTTCCTCCAGACATCTATCATACCTAACTTTTCTAGCCTTTTGTTAACCTCCCTAACTTCTTTCTTATTTATTTTGGAATTTGATTTATCTAATTCTGAGAGAGCAAGGTTGAGATCTCCCACTAGTATAGTATTACTGTCTATTTCTCCTTGCATCTCTCTTAACTTCTCCTCTAGGAATTTGGATGCTATACCACTTGGTGCATATATGTTAAGTATTGATACTGCTTCATTGTCTATGGAACCCTTTAGTAAAATGTAGTTTCCTTCCTTATCTCTTTTAATTAGATCTATTTTTGTTTTTACTTGATCCGAGATAAGGATTGCTACCCCTGCCTTTCTTTGTTCACCTGAAGCATAGAAGATTCTGCTCCAGCCCTTTACCTTCACTCTGTATGTATCTCTATGTTTTAGATGTGTTTCTTGTAAACAACATATTGTAGGATTCTGGCTTTTAATCCAGTCTGCTACCCGCTTCCGTTTTATGGGAGAGTTCATCCCGTTCACATTCACAGTTAAAATAACTATATCTGTATTCCCTGCCATCTTATTTACACAGAGTTATGATTTTCTCTTCCCTTTCCCCTCTCTCCCTTCCCCCCTCCCCAGTACTTTGCTCTTGAAGACCACCTCCCACCAATAATCCTCCTCCCTTTAGAGTCCCTCCCTCCCCTTTATACCTTTCCCCTAATCCTTCTATTAGTTTATCCCTTTCCTTTTCTCCCCTCTCTCCTACCTTCCCACAAGGAGGGTCAGTGCTTTCTTTGAAGCCAAATGTGTCTGATATACTCTCTTAGAGTCCAATCTAATGAGAGTAAGGTTAACACAATCAATACTCATCGCCCTCCCTTCTTCCCCTCAATTATATTAGATCTTCTATGTCTCTTTATGAGATTTTGCCTTATTTTACCTCCTATATTTTTACTTTATTTTGCCTCCTTTTCCCCCCTCCCCCCTTTTTCTTTTTCAGTACGGTATCCCTTCCACCTCTAATTTCTTTTCCATTATTATCAAAGAAAAATCAAATTATACTGCCATTCTTTAAAGGATACCTATAGTAGGAATATAGTTCTCAAGAGTTTTCCTTTTTACCTTTTTATGTTTCTCTTGAGTTCTCTATTTGGAGGTCAAATTTTTTGTTCAGATCAGGTCTTTTCATTAGAAATAGGTGAAATTCTCCTGTATCATTGAATGACCATCTTCTTCCCTGGAAGATGATGCTCATTCTAGCTGGATAACTTATTCTTGGCTGTAATCCAAGTTCTTTTGCCTTTCGGAATATCTGGTTCCAGGCCCTTCGATCCTTCAATGTGGAAGCTGACAGATCCTGTGTAATTCTAATGACAGTTCCTCGGTATTTGAACTGTTTCTTTCTAGCTACTTGCAATATCTTTTCCTTGGTGCGATAGTCCTGAAATTTGGCCACGATATTCCTTGGGGTTTTAATTTTGGGGTCTCTTTCTGGAGGTGATCGGTGAATTCTTTCAATGCCAATTTTGCCTTCTGATTCTAAAACATCAGGGCAATTCTCTTTCATGATTTCCTGGAAGATAGCATCCAGGTTCTTTTTTTCATCATGGCTTTCAGGGAGTCCGATAATCCTTAAATTGTCTCTCCTGGATCTGTTTTCCAAGTCAGTTGTTTTTCCTAGGAGATATTTCATATTTTCTTCTATTTTTTCATTTTTTTGTTTTTGTTTAACTGATTCTTGAAGTCTTATTGAGTCATTTACTTCTATTTGTTCAATTTTAATTTTTAGAGTATTATTTCCTTCAGTTATCTTTTTTAGCTCCTTTTGTAGCTGGCCAATTGAATTTCTGGATTCAATGCATTCTTTTTCCATTTTGCCAGATTTATTTTTCAGTGAATTGTTGTCTTTTTCCAATTCACCAATTTTGTTTTTCAGTGAATTGTTGTCTTTTTCCAATTCACCAATTTTGTTTTTCAGTTCACCATTTTTATTTTCCAGTGAATTGGTGATTTTTTCCAATTCACCAATTTTGTTTTTCAGTGAACTGTTTTCTTTTTCCAATTCACCAGTCCTATTTTCCAGTTTTTGATATTTCTGTTGCCCTGATCTCAATTTATTTCCCCATTCTTCTTCTAGCTCTCTTTTGAGATTCTTAATGCAATCATCCAGGTAAGCCTTCTGAAAGGGAGACCAACTTAAGTCTGCCTTTGTGGCTTCATCTGGGATTGTTTTCATAATGTCAGGATCTGGGGACTGTTCTATTTTTTCTCCGTAAAAGCTTTCTATGGTGAGAGCTCTCTTCTGCTTCTTGCTCATGATTTAAAGTTGGGATATTGGTCAAAAGCTGAGAAAACTGCAACAATTTATATTTGCCCTGGGGCAGTTTGCCGAGTTGACTTCCGGTCTGAGGCTGGTCGGGCTAGATTCGCACCAGGACCACGTTTTCAGCTGTTCTCATCCACCCCCTTCCAAAGGCAGATCTGCCAAAGCACCTGCCCGCAAGCAGAGCAAAGTGGCCCAGGCGTCTATCAAGGGCTTCCTGGGTGCCCAAAATCCGCCCCTCTATCGCAGCCCTGACTTCCGCCCCGGCTGGAGTCCGATCGCGACCAGCGGCCGATTTCCCCTGAGGCTAACCTTCTCCGGAGTTCTTTCAAGGTAGATCTTTTATAGAAGTGCGTTGTAGTCCAAATGCTTGGCGAGGACCTCACTCGGAAACCAGTTTTAAGGCTTACTTTGTCTGGGTTGGGGGAATGTCGGAGGGAGTTCACAGAGAAAGCTGTCTGCAGTTCGCCATCTTGGCTCCGCCCCCCCAATTTTCCTATTTCTGTCAAGGATTCTAGCATTTTTCTAATTCCAAGTTCATAACTTTGGAATTATTCTTGATTCCTCATTCTCCCTCACCCTAGATATCTGCTTGATTTAGCTTCCATAATATATCTCACAACTATCCATCTTTCTATTAATACAATCACTATCTCAGTTTAAGGCCTCATCACCTTTTATTTAGACTACCACAGTAGCCTGCTAATTGGTTTCTCTGCCTCAACCATCTTCCTTCTTTCATTCATCCATCTCTGCTCAGCCATCTGTTGAGATTGAAATTATAGTAAATTAAGGCATACATTTTTGAACATGTTCAATTTATTGATTAGGCTAGCAATCACCAATGAAATGGTTTTCTTGGCTCCTTAGTCAACCAAGAGACTACAAGGTATGGCTTACTAGCTTCCATAAAGTTTTGGGAAGTGTAAGAAAACAGATAACAAAAAGCATCACAGATGAAAAATAATATACAAAGTCATAGATATTGAAAAACAATATAATTAAATGGAACTCTTGAATGCATAGTTAGCAACAAATTCTCCTTCCATCTTGTTGCTAGGGAAAGCCCATTGGTGGTGTTCATCTGGATGGCTAGCTAGTGCCTTAGCAATAACAGACTAAATTTTTTTGCACTGCAAACAATGCTGCACAGATAACAGGCTTTTCTGTAGCCCACCTATTTCTGGTAAGACTTGCTAGCAATATAACACATCTCCCTTAATTTTAGTACATGGATATGCAAGGCTCATTAGTAAGATAACCGGTCTCTCTTAATTTTGCATGGACAGTAAGATATATAGAGATAATATATTTCTTTGAATTAAGGTGATTTATGGGACAACTTGCCTCAGAGAGGAAAGTTGAACTGCTGAACTTAACTCAGAGACAGAGAAACATGGCCTAGGCAGTTAAAGAATAGGAACAATTACTGAATGGATTAAATCAATACTTGATTTTCTCTCACCAAAGTGATATTCATAAAGCACAATCTGCTCAATAAACCCCTACTTAATAAACTCCAGTGACTTCCTATTATATCTTGGTATCAAATGTTAAGCATTTGCGCGATTTATAACATGCCTACTGCCTACTTTTTTGATTCATTATACATTATTTTTCTTTATGATGTTCTGTGATCATCTAGACCAATGAAGTCAAATCCAAATTGAAAATGAGGTCACTAACTAACATAAAGACTCCTGCAGGCCAACATATTGATCCATGTTTAAGTATTTCTTTTTAAATATTGATATATTAACATGTTGAAATCAGCTAAAAATTACATTTTTATGAGGTTCTGAGGAGTGTTGTGGATCACATGTAGTCTGTGGATCTCCACTTTGATACCTGTGTTCTAACACCTCTTGCTGTTTCTGAAATGTGACATTTCTTTTGCACAGGCTGCATCTTTCTCCCTATCTTTGCCTCTTAGAATTCATGATTTTTCAAAACCCAGCTTAATCATCTCTTACATGAAGCCTTTCCACATTCCCTCATCTGTTTCTATCTTCCCCTAAAAGTACCAGGTGTCTATTTTATATACTTTTGCGTATAAGTTGCCTCTCCACAATAGTATGCAAACTCCTTAAAGGCAAGGACTGTTTCATTTTTGTCTTTGTATTCCCAAGTTCTTGTCCTTGTTACATAGTAAATGTTTAATAATACCAATTGTTTGATTGATGATTTTTTATCTCAGGACAATGAGAACACACTGAAACTTTTTGAATAGGCAAATTATCGGACCTGTATTTTTTATTTTTTTAATTTTATTTATTTTTTTATTAAAGTTTTTTATTTTTCAAAACATATGCATGGACATTTCTTTAACATTAGTCCTTGCAAAACCTTGTGTTCCAATTTTCCCTCCCTTTTCTCCATGCCCTCCCCTTGATGGCAAGTAGTCCAATATATATTAAACATGGTAGAAATATATGTTAAATCCAACATATGCCTACATATTTATACAGTTATTTTGCTGCACAAGAAAAATCAATAAAAAGAAGAAGAAAAAGAAGCAGAATAAAATGCAAGCAAGCAACAACAAAAAGAGTGAAAATGCTATGTTGTGAACCACATTCAGTTCCCACAGTCCTCTCTCTGCTTATAGTTGGCTCTCTTCATTACTGAACAATTGAAACTGGTTTGAATCATCTCTTTGTTGAAGAGAGCCACTCCTTCAGAATTGATCATTGTATAATCTTGTTGCTGTGTATAATGCTCTCCTGGTTCTGCTCATTTCATTCAGCATCAGTTCATGTAAGTCTCTCCAGGCCTCTCTGAAATCGTCCTGCTGGTTGTTTCTTACAGAACAATAATATTCCATAACATTTATATATATATATCTATATGAATTTATTCATAATTTATTCAGCCACTCTCCAATTGATGGGCATCCCTTCAGTTTCCAGTTTCTAGCCACTACAAAAAGGGCTGCCACAAACATTCTTGCACATGTGGGGCCCTTTCCCTCCTCTAAGATCTCTTTGGGATATAAGCCCAATAGAAACACACTGGATCAAAGGGTATGCACAGTTTGATAACTTTTTGAGCATAGTTCCAGATTGCTCTCCAGAATGGTTGGATCCGTTCATAGTTCCACCAACAATGTATCAGTATTCCACTTTCCCCACATTTCCTCCAACATTTGTCATTATCTTTTCCTGTCATCTTAGCCAATCTGAGAGGTGTGTAGTGCAGACCTGTATTTTAAAAATACCAATTTGGAAGCTTTTTGGAATGTAGTTCAATTGAGGAAGAGAGACCAACTATGAGGCTATTGCAGTATTCCTGCTGATACATGATGAAGGCCTGAACTAAGCTGGTTTTAGAGTGAGTAAAAAGTAAAAAGGGTTTGAGAGATATGAAGGAGGTAAAATTGACAGAATCTGGCAATAGATTAGGTTTGTGTGTTGTAGGAGCTGGATAGGCAGGGAGACAATGGAGAATGGTGAATGAAAGTGTGATGTTTAGGATACCTTGGTTTCCAACTCTGGAAATCTGAAAAATGATAGGCATCTCTCCAGACACATGGAAATAAGGAAAAAAGGGTTAGCTTAAGAGGAAAGATGATATGAATTGTGTGGATGTGCTATGTTTGAAATGCACATGAAACATAGGACTGGAAACATTCAGCAGATAATTGGAGATGAGGGACTGGACTTTGAGAGACTTCATGATTGGATCTGTAGATTCATGAACCATTTATTTGCATTTAGATAATAATTGGATCTATAACTAAGAAAACATTTTGAGAAAGATAGAGCACTGGAAAAATTCAAGCACTGGGGTCAGGACAAGAATGATAATCTTTTTGTCAGAAAGAACTAGATCATGAAGGTCTTTGAACAGGTTATTGTTTCTGGAATGTTCTCTCTCCCTCAGCCTGTTAAAACCTCTAGCTTCCTTAACAGTGTCACAGAAAACTCAAGGAGAAGAGAACATTTAAAAGGTGGATATGAATGCCAAATATTGCAGAGATTTAAAAAAGAGAATCAGGACTGAGAAAAAGTTCAACCTTTAGCAAGAAAGAAATCTTTGAGTCTTTGGAGACAGAAGCTTCAGTGGAATAACATGGATGAAAACTAGATTGTAAAGAATAAGAAATGAACAGAGGTTGATGAGAAAGTGGAGGCAATGAAGTAAAACATTTTTCCTATGAGTTTGGATGTGAGGGAGGAAGAGAAATAATGGGTTTAGGAAATATTTAAGGAAATAATTGCATCAAAGGAAAGGTATTTTTTTTAAGATATTGGTGTGTTTATAGATTGTAGGGAATAGGCCAGTAGATAGGAAACATTGAAAGAAAGAGAGAAAATGAGAGACAGAGAGAAATACAAAAGAAGAGGAGATGGAAGAAAAGAAGGAGGAAGAAGAGAAAGAGGAGGAGGAAAAGAAAGAGATGGAACATTTTTACAATTTACAAAGTAGATACATTAGCTATTTGATCCTCACAGCATGGTTCAGTGGAAAGGAATTCTAACTCTGTCATTTATTACCTCTTTGGTTTTAGGAAAATCCCTTTCCTTTTTTGGGACCCAGTTTCCTCACATGTGAAATGAGATGTTTGAACCAGTTGGAAGGGAGGAATGGAAGAAAGAAGGAAGAAAGGAAATTTAAATGAGTTGACCACTGAAGTTCAAGGAAACAATTGCAAAAAATAAGGATATGACAACTTTAATAATGCAGGCAATTGTCTGAGTGAATTAGAAAACAATATAATTGTCCAAATTCCACACCCACACTTTTCCATTTAAAACATAATGAAGTAGTTCAAGAGAAAACTAGATTGAGTGGATCAAGGCAGGAGTCAGACACTCAGAAGAAAAGCTCCTGATATGATTAGAACAATATATGGACCTAAAATAGGGCAAAATCTCTAGAAGACTAGAGGTGAGAGTAGAAATGTTGGTCTAGGCAATTGCCAAATAATTGTGTGTGTGTGTGTGTGTGTGTGTGTGTGTGTGTGTGTGTGTATGTTTGTGTATGTGTTGATGATGGTGATTGGGAAGACAGGAATACCAGGAAAAAGATTATGTCTTATAATTGAACATGTGGAATGTTACAAAAAGACATTGTGGTACAATGAAAAGAACCTTTCATTTGATGTCGGAAGAAATGTTCAAATCCTAGATCTACCTGTATGACAGATAAGTCACTTAACACTTTGGTCTTCTTTCCTCCAAAATGATAATCTGTATTATCTTTGTCCTATAGAACTCCCTCTTGTGAGCCTGCATTTTTTTTTCTTCAAAAGAGTCTGTTTACTTTTGTTTGTTTTATATGTTTATTTGTCTTTATAAATTGTATTAACTACTAACAATTACTTAATGAGAGTTCAGTTGAAAGTAAGTAGTTGATAGGGAGCATCTCTAAAGAAGACATGTTTCTGACAGGGGCCTTGGAGCTAAAAGTTAAAAAGAATTAGAGATTCTTTTGTGATAACTTCAGAAAAGTTACTTTTATGTTGGAAAAGTAGTTAAGGCAATTAGTCACTAGTAAGGGGATAGTTTTGGAAAGAATGACTAAACATCTCTACCCCACTCCAGTATTTCTACAAAAGGAAGAGGAGGAGGGAAAGAAGGAAAAAATAAATCATTAAATAAACATGATGGAAAATGACTGGATTTTATTTTCTCATAATTCCTCAAATTATATAAAAATATGAATTGTAGTTAGTAAATCTAATTAGAATTAAATTTAATTTTAGTTTAATTTAATATAGTTTTGAGCTCTTTGAGAAGATAAACTAAAGTTGATTTAGAAGTTTTTTATTATGAGGAGAAAAAAAAGGAAAATATTCTCCTTCCTAAAATATATCCCATATATTTCATTTATAGTCATGAATTGTCTGCCCATAATTCAACCCTAAATGGGAATCCCTACAATAAACTGTTTTGTTGGCTTATTCAGGAAACTGGTTGAGGCATGTTCCAATTTGGTGAGATTTATGTCCCATGTTGCCAGGTGACCTTAGTATATTGTTCTCTTACTCTGGTTGACATGAATTAAGAATTATTGCACAGGACAATGGAAACTTTCTGAAGCTTGTCTTTTTTTCAAGCTCTTTTAAAATGAGTATGGTAAAGGAAAAAGAAATTCTTGTTTTAATTTTTAGTTGTATTAATGCCTTAAACAGTCATTTTATATTACATAGATAGCTTGAAGAGAATGTCATAGAGTCTCATAAACATTTCCTGACAAGTAACTATAAATCTACTTAACTATTTTCCCCACACTTAACAACAAAGATATTGATAGAATACTTCAGTACTCTAGTACAGTGGAAAATTTAAGTCCCTGGGGCTTCAAGCTTAGGTCTTCAGCACTGTATAATAAGCCAATATATGATGGGGACTATAAGTTAATGCTATAGTTGAAGATTTCTGAAGGGTTCAGTGATTTATAAAATTTTGTAATTATTTGCTAGGACTCACTGACAGTTGTATTATTTTTTTTCTTATTTACATTCTATAACATTTAAATATAAGGGCAACTGGGTGGTACAGTCAATGGAATGTATATCCTTAGACCCCACACGAGTCACTTAACCCTGTTTGCCTCAGTTCCTTATCTGTAAAATGAGCTAGAGAAAGATATGGCAAATAATTCTGGTATCTTTGCCAAGAATACCCCAAATAGAATCACAGAGAGTTTGCCATTACTGAAATGACTCAACAACAGCACCACATTTATATATATATATATACACATATATATACATATACATATACATATGTATTCATGTTTTTGTATAGGATCATGTTTAGAAAATTGCTAAGTATTAATATTATTCAAAAAACTAATAAGTGGAAAAACCTTAATGAGTTAATTTGAATTTATACATAGAAGTTCAAATTAGTCATTTAGATAGGATAAGTTTATGGATTTATTCTCTCAGACACCCTGACAAATGAGGAAAATATCCTTTGCAGGGCCATTAAGCAAAAGGTCAATGAAAATGACAAGAAGCAACACCTTCCCAATATAGAAGATAATTAGAGTCCTTAACATCATAATCAATGTCATAAACAATTAAATATTATGACTGTGCTGGGAGCTATCTCCATTTTCTTTGGACCTTGGGAACAATAATAGTTACTATTTAATGGAACTTCTTTTGGTTTAGGGAGGAAATAAGGTATTATTCTCCTTATAATCAGTCACACAAAGAACAGTGGAAAGAATGCTAAATTTGGAATCATAGAATCCTAACTCCACCATCTTGTGTGATCTCTAATCAAATCATTTAACTTCCCTGAGGACTTAATTTTCTTATCTTTAGTTTTGTCTAGATTACTCTAAGATTTCTTCCAACTCTAATGCTGTGATCCTGACATTGAGTTATGTTCTTAGTCCATACTAGTTAGGTTTGGCAACTAAATTATTAACTTTAACATATTTTAATTTCAATGATAACAAAATAGTCAAGTAAACAGGCAGTTAGTAAGCATTTACTTGGGGACAAAGTCAGAAGTGATATCTAGTTCTTACCCTCAAGGAATTTACATTTTATTAAGATGGAAATACTTAATCCTTTTCTTTTTTGTATATGTCATATTTCCTGTCCTTATAAAGTTTGTGATCTAATAAGATGATAAAACACACAAGCACAGATAGTTGAAATAGACAATATATCAGAGATTCTCAACTTTTCTGTGTGTGTCACTCCTCCAGCAGAATGAGGAAGCCTAGGGACCTCTTCTTCAAAATGTTTAATTGTGTAAATATTTACCAGCACACTTTTAAGTCTATATCTATGACATCATTAGTGTATGGCATGCCATGAAATACTGTACCAAACACTGATCAGTATCTACTCTGCAACTAAAAATTTTAGAGAATTGTTTGATGGCTTGTCCTGAATCACTCTCCACTTTTTGTCAGAGGAAGGACTTGAACCCAGGTCTTTCTAACTCTTAGTCCAGCTATTTATCCATTATGCCATGCTGCTTTTTGATCATTTCTTAATATACAATAAATAAATTATATTAAAGAAGCTAATTTCTGGACTAATATATGATCACAGTATAGAGTCTAGTCTATTGTTTTTTCTCATATAGCTTTTGGTTCAAGTTTTTATAGTGATATAACTGGAAGGGACTTGAAAGACCAAGTTGTTCAATGCCCACATTTTATAGGCAAGGAAATATTTCAGAGGGTGAGAAAAATTAAATGATGGTTCTGTTGATCTAGCAAGCATGGAAGAAGTAGGACTATAGCTAAGATCTCATCTCTCAGTTTTGCCACAAAACCACATTTTGACATGAGTTTCTTTAGTTAGACTAAACCACAAATAATCAAACAATTAATACGTTTGGGAATAAATATGATTTTAGGTATATACAAAAAAATCCTTAACATTCATAAATCATTATTAATGAGATGCTTGACAGCTCCTTGAAATGCCATCTACATTTTGAAAATAAATGCAAAATTACCTGAATCTTTTTCTTTTTTTTTTTTTTCTCTTTTGCTTTTTGCTGAGGCAATTGGGGTTAAGTGACTTGCCCAGAGTCACACAGCTAGGGAATGTTAAATGTCTGAGACCAGATTTGAACTCAGGTCTTCCTGACTTCAGGGCTGGTGCTCTAACCACTGCGCCACCTAGCTGCCCCTGAACCTTTTTATACTTAGATTTTTTCCTATTTGTTTTGCTTTGATTGAGTCTGATAATATAATCCATATTGGGAATTCCTGATATGGCAACTTGTTACCCCAATGCATGTGAGGTCTGTTTATAATTTACAGTGTTAGATGGTTAGAGGGTCACTGAGAGATTAACTAACCTGACCAGGTCATATAGTTAGTATATATCAGTTTCTGCTCTTGAACCTGACTCCAAATCAGGAAGATACCATTTTAGATAATTCACATGAAAAATAATTTGGATTTTCTTTCATTTTCTCACATTTAGAGAAGAAACTGAACCCAAGGAAATGTTACATAATGAGTTATTTTACTATTCTAAGATGTTACATTGAGATATGGAGAACAATCTAGCAAATTAATTTGTTTTTTTTTTCTTTTTTTAATTTGCAAAACATATGTATGGGTAATTCTTCAACATCAACCCTTACAAAGCTTTCTGTTACAAATTTTTCCCCCCTACTCCCCACCCCTCCTCTAGATGGCAGGATATCCACTACATGTTAATTATGTTAAAATACTTAACAAATCGAATACATGTATACATATTTCCACACTTATCATTGTTGTGAAAGAAAAATCGTATCTACAAGAAAGAAAATCAGATAAAGGAAACAATGCAAGCAACCATCAATGGAGAGCATGAAAATGTTATGTAGTGGTCCACATTTCACATCCCTCTCTCTGGGTGTATATGGCCCTCCTCACTGAACAATTGGAACTGGTTTGAAACATTTCATGTTTCATGAAGAGAGCCATGTCCATCAGAATTAATCATCATACAGTCCTGTTGTTGCCGTGTATCATGATCTCCTGGTTCTGCTCATCTCACTCAGCATCAGTTCATGCAAGTCACTCCAGGCCTCTCTGAAATCGTCCTGCTGGTCGTTTCTTACAGAACAATAATATTCCATAATATTCATATACCATAATTTATTCAGCCATTCTCCAATTGATGGGCATCCATTCAGTTTCCAGTTTCTAGCCACTACAAAAAGGGCTGCCACAAACATTCTTGCACATGTGGGGCCCAAATGTTATTTTCCTATAAGAAATGATCAGCAGGACGATTCCAGAGAAGCCTGGAGAGACTTACATGAACTAATGTAAGTGAAGTGAGCAGAACCAGGAGAACATTGTATACAGCAACAAGATTATATGATCATCAATTCCGATGGATGTGACTTTTTTCAAAAATAAGATGACTGAGGCCAGTTCCAATGATCTTGTGATGAAGAGAGCCATCTACACCCAGAGAGAGGACTGTGGGAACTGAATGTGGATCACAACACAACACTTTCACTCTTTTTGTTGTTTGCTTGTATTTTGTTTTCTTTCTCATTTTTTTTCCCTTTTTGATATGATTTTTCTTATGCAGCAAGATAATTGTATAAATATGTATACATATTTATGTATGTGTATAAAATATGAATTTAACATATATTTTAATATGTTTAACATATATTGATTGGATTACTTACTATCTAGAGGAGAGGCTGGGGATAAGGAGGAAAAAATTTGGAACACAAGGTCTTACAAGGGTCAGTGTTGAAAAATTATCCAGGCATATGTTTTGAAAATAAGTTTTCATAAAAAGTAAAAACAAAATAGGCTGATTTCCCTTAATATAAATTGACAAATTACTCTCTTAGGCTTTTCTCCATTATTCAGTGCTTTGTGGTCTATAACTAACATAATTTAGCAGAGAGAAAGAATTGTTTCTTATGTTTTGTGATTCTGTTAATTCTTCTGACTTGGTAAGTCACAATTTTAAAGTTAATGCCATATTAATAAATATATGTATCTCTGCCTTCATATGTTCACAGGAAGAACAGCCAAGAAGACTGGCGAAATTTCTAGTTCAAGGATAGTCTTTCTTTCTTTTTTTTATTTTATTTTATTTTATTTTTATTTTTTTCTTTTTTTTCATTTTTTTAAAATTTTTTTATAAAGCTTTTTATTTACAAAACATATGAGTGACCTTTCAACATTGACCTTTGCAAAAGAACTTTTTTTTTCCCAAGCTTTTCCTTTGCTTCCCGGGGGGGGGGGGGCCTGGATGACAGGTAATCTAATACATGCTAGATAGGATAAATTATATGACAAATACAATACATGTATACATATCTATACAGTTATCTTACTGCACAAGAAACATCAGATCTAGAAAGAGAAGAAAAAAACAACCTAAGAAGGAAAACAGAATGCATGGAAATATTCACAGAAAGCGTTAAAATGCTGTGTTGTGGTTCACTCTCAGTTCCCACAGGCCTCTCTCTGGATGTATATGACTATCTTCATCGCAGCACAACTGGTTTGAATCACATCATTGTTGAAGAGAACCATGTCCATCAAAATTGATCATCGTATAGTCTTGTTGCTGTATATAATGTTCTCCTGGTTCTGCTGATTTCACTCAGCATCATTTCATGCAAGTCTCTCCAATCCTCTCTGAAATCCTCCTGTTGGTCATTTCTTACAGAACAATAATATTCCATAACATTCATATACCATAATTTATTCAGCCATTCTCCAATTGATGGGCATCTTTTCAATTTCCAGTTTCTTGCCACTACAAAAAGGGCTGCCACAGACATTTTTGCACATGTGGGTCCCTTTCCCTCCTTTAAAATCTCTTTGGGATATAGGCCCAGTAGAAACACTGCTGGGTCAAAAGGTATGCAGTTTGATAACTTTTTGAGCATAGCTCCAAATTCTAGCAAATTAATTTGACACACAACTATTTTCAAGTAGTGAGGGATGTATATTTCTTTTTATCTTGTTCATTATGAAAAATTTTTATTGAATTCAGGTTATATCAACACCAGATTTTACAATGATTTTGAAAAAATCAACAAGTCAGGTCACAACAATAGCTGAGTTTTTGAAATAACTAGCCTGACATTTTCCACTCTACTGACCATTTGCATCATGGATTTAGCTTGCATCATAGATTAACTAATGACTTGAGCATCATGTAGCTATAGAGTTTTGAGAATATGAAATGATAGGAAGGGTACTGAATTTTGATTCAAAAGTCCTTAGTTCAAAACCTGACTTAAAAATTTGTTAGCTTCACAACCATGGACAAATTTAAACACATTTGGCCTCATCTTCCTCATCTTCAAAATGAAATTAATAGTTGTATCATCAGTCTTTCTTCACTGTGGCAGAGTGGAAAGAGTGCCAGCTTTGTAGAAAGGAAAACTTAAGGTCATGTCTTGCCTAAGATTCTTGTTAGCTAAGTGATTATGAGTTGCCTTACACTCAAGTTTCACATGAAAGTAAAATCTTTGGGGGGAAAAGGACTATTTCATCTATAATACAACCACTCTGTGCAGGGAAGAAAGATGGACAATCAATCTAAGACCTGTTATCTAAGGTCGTGTAATTTTTAGATGCATTGCTGTTATTTTAACCCCATTTATGATAAAAGCCTGGAGTGTTTGTTCTCTACACATTTAAATGTTTTTCCTTCTAGTCTACTAATAATGTGATGATTTGGGGTAAGGGGATCTGAAAGGAAATAAAATGGATATTACCAGTAGCACAGCTCTGCAATAAATAAGTCATTGAAGTTCATAAATACATTGTAACATGATAGATGGGATTCTTCCAGTCCAAGTCAAGGTTACATCTGTTAAATGCCACAAAAAAAATAAAGTTTTAGCAAAAAGCTACAACTTTAGCCAATCAGATCTGTGTTAAATAAATACCTTGGTTCTTGGTGATTCATCCAAATATGTATGTACATATATATAGGTGCATATACATATATATATGAATTCATATATACATATAAATTCATATTTATATAATACTTTAAAATTTGCTTTAAAGTTAGTTAAGTGAATTTCAAGTATATAATGAGATATATGGGAATATTACAATTAGAGTCTTTAATTAGATTCCCTGAAAAACCATTTCAAAGTAAAAAACATTACAGGCCCAATTTCAGAGCAACAAATTTATACAGGTAATACCTTCTTAGATGGCGAAAGTTCAATTTATAAAGCTTAATATAGATACAGACACTTCTTCTATCCCTTCTCCTCTCACACAATTTTCCTCTTTATACTACCCACATTTATTCAGGGAAATAATTCCTTATGAACTCTCACTTAATATTTCTAATTAGGTACGGAATGGGTAAGGTGAGAGAGTGAGGGGGAGAAGCAGGAAACAAAATGGCAAGGACCTGAAGTAAGAGAGAGAGTGAGGCTGGATTCTTTTTATTTTTATTTATTTTTTTAATTAAGGCTTTTTATTTGTATAACATATGTACAGGTAGTTCCCCAGCACTGATCTTTACAAAGCTTTCCATTACAAATTTTACCCCTAGTCCCCTCCCCTCCCCTAGATGGCAGGAAGTCCACTACATGTTAATTATATTAAAATATTTGACAAGTCGAATATATGTATACATATTTCCATACTTATCTTGCTGTGCAAGAAAAATTGTATCTACATGAACAAAAAAATCAGAAAAAGGAAACACAATACAAACAAACATCAATAGAGAGCATGGAAATGTTATGTTGTGGTCCACATTTCATATCCCTGTCTCTGGGTGTATATGGTTTTCTTCACTGAACAATTGGAACTGGTTTGAGACATTTCATTGTGGCAGAGAGCCATGTCCATCAGAACTGATCATCATATAGTCTTGCTGTTGCCGTGTATAATGATCTCCTGGTTCTGCTTGTTTCGCTCAGCATCAGTTCATGCAAGTCTCTCCAGTCCTCTCTGAAATCCTCCTGCTGGTCGTTTCTTACAGAGCAATAATATTCCATAACATTCATATACCATAATTTATTCAGCCACTCTCCAATTGATGGGCATCCATTCAGTTTCCAGTTTCTAGCCACTACAAAAAGGACTGCCACAAACATTCTTGCACATGTGGGGGCCTTTCCCTCCTCTAAGATCTCTTTTGGATATAGGCCCAGTAGAAATACTGCTGGGTCAAAGGGTATGCACAGTTTGATAACTTTTTGAGCATACTTCCAAATTGCTCTCCAGAATGGTTGGATCTGTTCACATTTCCACCAACAATGTATCAGTGTCCCAGCCTTCCCATATCCCCTCCAACATTCATCATTGTCTTTTCCTGTCATTTTAGCCAATCTGACAGGTGTGTAGTGGTACCTCAGAGTTGTCTTAATTTGCATTTATCTGATCAATAGTGATTTGGAGCACCATTTCATATGACTAGAAATGGTTTTAATTTCATCATCTGAAAATTGTCTGTTCATATCCCTTGACCATTTATCTGGAGAGTGACTTGAATTCTTATAAATATGAGACAATTCTCAATATGTTTTAGAAATGAAGCCTTTATCAGAACCATTAAATGTGAAGATGATTTCCCAATTTGATGCTTCCCTTCTAATCTTGTCTGCATTAGTTTTATTTGTACAGAAACTTTTTAACTTAATATAATCAAAATTATATATCTGGTGTTCAATTAAGAGTTCCAGATCTTCTTTGGACATAAATTTATTCCATCTCCACAGGTCTGAGAGGTAAACTATCCTATGTTCCTCTAATTTCCTTACAATATCACTCTTTATATCTAGATCATGAACCCATTTAGATCTTATCTTGGTATGTGGTTGTGGGGCTGGATTCTTGCAGCCTCAACATATTCCTACAATATCTTATCTTCTTAGTCCCCATCATTTTAGCCTCCCTTGTTCCTCTCAACTATAATTGACTAAATTCTGCTGCTCCTATAGTCCAGGAGGAGAAAACCTGAGTCATTTGTGATTGGCCAAATGCACTGTTCTCCAACAATCATGGCAAGGATTTGAGAATTCTAAAATGGTGTTTCATTGATATATGCTAATGATATTATTATAAGAAGCATCAGGGACTAGTTTTCAAGTACTGCCTAAATGACTTTGAGCATGTAATTTTACTGTTCAGTGCTCCCAAGGAAGTGAGACCATAAATTATAGGACAATTGATGCTCTGAATTGACATTTTACTCTTCCCCAACCCACCCACGTTATAGTGAAGTAATATTGGTAGTGATTGTTATTGTTGCTGTTCAGTCATATGTGACTCTTTGTGACCCCATTTGTGGTTTTCTTGGCAAATATACTGCAATGGTTTGCTATGTGACTTGCCCAGGGTTATATAGCTAAAAAATATCTGAGGCCAGATTTGAATTCAGGATGATGTCTTCCTTACTTCAGGCCAGGCACTCTGTCCATTGCTTTTTTTTTTTTTTAACATCAATTGAGAGCATTGTTATTTTACCTATGTATATAGTGAATAGGTTACAACAGGAACTTCTTTTGCTGCCCTTTACTTGTTTTCATAACACTGAAACATTCAGATGAAAAGTAGGATATATAGTCATTTAACTAAGTGTTTTGTCTACATAACACCAAAGATCAGAAAAGCTCAATCATATGATGATTTTTGGGTTGTAAAAGTAAGGAAACTTCTGGTGAACACCAGGGACTAGGATTTCAATAAAGGAGGGTTGACTACTAGCTGAAAGAATCAGGCAAAATTTCATGGGGATATTATTTGAGCTATACCTTTATGGATGGGTAACATGTCAATAAGACAGTCAGGCATAAGTAAACAGTATAGATAAAGGCATGGATGATAGAAAGAACAGAATGTGTTTGTGGGGTGGTTGTTTGGTCTAATGTACCTAGATAATTTATTAGAGAGGAGTAGTTTGGGATAAAGTTAGAGCCTCCATCTCTGCACTTCCCAAACATGCTGTTTTCAAGTTAATGCCTTAAAGTTTTTCTAGTACAAGTATTTGATGTTACTACAAAAGTATCAAAACACACGAATATGATTTATGTAGTTTTATTATTTCCCCAAATGTTGACCTAGGACCAGCTATCACTCTTATAATGCCATGGCTTTTACACATACTTGGCTCTTTCTTTTTTACTAATGCATCTTTTTATTTGAAATAAGTTCATAATATGTGATACAAATTTCAAATATGATGAAATATAACAATACTAATTTTATAGAATTAGAAGATTCAAATTTAAAGAAATATTAACCTGCCTCTAAAAGACATTGCAATTATTCAGACACAAAGTTCTGTTTGCTTATACTATGAAGTTGAGGCATTATTTTTGCTAGCATTTTTTTTTCCATAGGTGTTTGTGGAGGCATCTTTCCTGAGGAGGAAATAGTTTGTCAGTTGCTTGAGGATAGAGTCTATGCCATGGCAATCTCGGTCCCCAGAAACTAACAAACAGCTTTGCATGTACTTTTGCATAGTTATACATAGTAGATAATTCACAAATGATTGTGAAATTGACAAACTGAACACAGAAATTACTATAACTAAAAGAATTTGATTTGAAAAGTATTATTGCATTGAAAAAAGATGATTTTATTGATAGGAACTATAACTTATAACAGGCATACACTTGTTAAATTCTGACATTTAGTATAATACAAGATGAGCCATAAACCTATTAATTACTTTTTTATTAAAAGTAAGAATATCTACTAGAAGACATACTCTTGAACTGATCAGTCAAATTTAGTTTTATAATTCATCAATTTTATACAACCATTGGTCATTTTAAGTTGTCCCTAAAGAGGTTGATTCAATCAAACTTAGATTGGCATTTTTTTATAATTGAGTTGACTGAATTAAGTAATTGTTTCAGCACCACTTAGACACCATTTTAGACTATACCTGGGAGCCAAGAGTTGTAATTCAGTTCAGTTGGAAGTTGATTAGCTTTTCAATATCTCATTTGAAAGAAATGGCTAGTGACAGTCATGTGGATTCTTTAACTAACAGAGCTAGGAACTACATATCCACATATATATTTTTAATTAAAGCTTTTTATTTGCAAAACATATGCATGGGTAATTTTTCATCATTGCAAAGCTTTCTGTTACAAATTTTTCCCTTCTTCCCTCCACCTCCTCCCCTTATATCCATATATTTGTATAGGTATACACAAATACACTCACATATACACATACATATATATACATATATACAAAAGGACTTGTATATTTGTATGTACATATACATAAATATGTATAAACATACATATAAAATCAACATGTGTGATATATGCACTTTATATTTTATGTATATGATATATATTCACATCTCTATGTCTTATAAATATATATTTAAAGATTTTAGTTATTTTTTAATCTAGGAAAGTTATATTTGTTGTCTCATTCTTTTTATCAGTCAATTATATTATATGCGAGACAATGTAATATAAACTATGGAAGATATGTCATCAGGAATATCTTTTTGTCTCTGACACACATTAGTTGTATGGACTTGGACAAGTTACTTCTCTATGCCCCAAACATGTTTCCTAAAGTATGTCACAAAGAAGTTGTCTATCTACATCAGAAAAGAGACTTTTCATACTTCAAATTTCCCATACCAGTGAAAAAAATGGTTATGACAAAAAAAACCCTCCTTTTCTATAATAATGCTTATCTAAATTTTATCTTGCAAAGTAAGGGAAACTGTTTACAGACTTTGTCACCAATTCACTCAAATAACATAATTGTGAAATATACACACATATACTTTACATAGAATGAATGCACATTTATATATGTGTGCATTCATATGTTCATATATGCATTCAGTAATCCACATATATGCATGCATACACATGCATAAAACTACATATATATATATATGTATGTATAAAAATTCAGATCATGTTTCTGGCCATTTTACCTTTGCAGGTAAGGAGAAACTTACTGTGCAAAGGTCAGTTTTACAATGTTTCCTCAGCTCCATTTCCACCTGTCCTTCAGTCCTGTATCCTTCAGTGAAAATTGCATTATTTTTAAGTTGAAGGTTGTTCTCGGGCAGGCAGGCAGGCAGGCTCTTCACCCACCCCTATTTGAAACAGATAATGGATTCTGCACAGGTTTCAGACTGGCCAAGGTCATTGCACATATAAGCTTCAAGGAATGAGTCAGTGCAAATATCCAAATAGCAGTTGTGGCCAAACTCAGGTGACGACAAGCATTGTTGATGAGTGCCCTCTTGTCTAGGCTTGACAGTGGCCTGATGACACCAAACAAATCAAATGAACAGAAGTCACTGTCTGGCTGGGAAGGTTATATCTTCACTAGAAGTAGAGCAATGAAAAAGGCTTGCATCCAGACATGTCAATCCCTGGACCCCTGTGTTTATCCCTAAAGCAAGATATTAGCCTGATTTTGCTCCACAAGTACAGGTTGTGTATGTACAGGAAAATAAATGAAAAATTAAAACCAGAGACATATTCTCTAAGGAAAGAAGGATAACTAGGTGTAATGTTTTGGCCTTTTTCCCAGCTGAAGAGTGGCTCTTTACATTGACTAAAAGAATCTTGATAGGAAGAGTTAGTAACAAGATGGGATAGCTTGTCCTCTTTTGAAGGACAAATAAAGTATATTTCATTAAAAATAGTCACATTGAAGGAGCGAAAGTCCTTCAGAATTGTCAGAGGAGAAAAAGCAAGTAGCTAAAAAATATTAGTTAAAACAATCTATCCCTTAGAATAAACAGAAGAATGCCTTTGTCAAAATGTTACAAGCATACAGTACTTGGCTTTAGACTAGAGTTTAAATCTAAGCAATAATATATGCAAGGAAATGGCAATCTCATAAGTTGAGGGAGATGACATGTAAAAGACTTTATATTGTCATATCTATTTTTATTTTAATATGGATTACAAGAAAGAATTAGGTCCCAAAGAATATGTTATCATTTGTTGCTCTAAGAGCAAGTCAAATATTGGGTGTAATACTATGGTGGGATAGAGTGGGATAATGATCAATAAAACAAAAGTTTTGGTCTCTTTAGAGATTAAAGAGGGAAAAAGGAATCCTCCAACAGAAATAATTCTATATTGCTGAAAGTTGTTCATCATCAAATGATCTAAGTTGGGAGAAATTCATCCTATTAAGCTGTTCCTTCAAGACAGAATAAAATGAGATGAAATGACCATAAGAATATATGACTTAGTCAATTTATATAAGATCAGGATGCTGATAGAAGCCATTATAGAACCTATTGGGGGTCCAGTAAAGAAAAAAAGGAGAGAAATGGATTGTGAAAATTAGCAAGGGGACCCATTGCCACATTTGGGAACAAACATTCAGGAAAGACCTTCTACATAGATAGTACTGTGTAATAGAATCATGGATTTGGAATCCCTGGTTGGACAATTTTTATTACCTTGGGCAAGCAACATAACCTTTCTGGACCTCAATTTTTTTCACTTGTAAACTAATGGTGTTGAACAAGAAGATCTCAAAGGTCGATTCCAACTCCCAATCCTGTAGGTTTGTTTACTCTGATCTTTCTGCAATGTCTGGTGAATATCCCTTATCTTTCAGCAATGTTCACCTTTTCCAGAATGCATTTGCTACTTCAAATACATATTTTAAATGTTTATAAAAATGTAATTTGATGATATAAAAGGATATAAAGGCAAGAGATTTGACAAGGCATCAGTGAAAACCAGGTTCAAAAAATAAATCTGTTGATCTATTTAGTGAATAAAATATAAACTGTGAATAAAAGCCATGTATACTATCTTGTCTGAGTGTCTTGTTAAAAGTATCAGTAAAAGCCATACTAAGTGTCCTAAAGATTTTTCTTTGTATTAAGTTTGCCTGTTATATCTTAATAAACTTTTATAGCACAAAGTCAAATGAATGGATACAGTAAGGAAAGGTTGTAATAATATTTTGAAACATATAGTAAATATATTGATATGGCAAACAAAAAGCAATATAAGATAATATTAAAATATATAAATATTTTTTATCAAGCTACAGGAATTCACTGGTTATAGCCCAAAATGAGAAGTTAGGGCTCACAAGCAAAAGGACTAAACAATTAAGTTGCATTATTCTTCAAGAATGATCGTCATACTCATAGCCAAAGGGTGACACAAAGCTAGAGGAGTTTGTTTTTCCTTTGCAGCTAAAACAAACAAAACAAAACAAAACTCTCCTACCAGAGTTTGGGTTACTGTAGGGATACTCTGGTTAACTTTACAGGATTCCTCTCCCGATGCTCTCCATTCCCTCCCTCCTCCTTCCTTCTCCCTGCCATTTAGCAACTGCTGCTCTGTTTCTGACTCGACTTAACTCCTAATTGTTCTGTACATTAGGGAACTAAGAAAGGAGAAGCAATTAAATACTCACTATATTTACGAATGTTTGTCTTTCTTTTCTCAGCTATGTGGGTCTGGGGTCTAAGTCCAAGAGGCTATGGTAGACCTGGTAGAGTTGGGTAAGACCTGTCGGGGTGCAGGTGACCCTCCACTCATAAACTCCCTACCAGGACAGCAAAATAATGTAGTTGAAATAGATCAAAGTCTAGACCCTAAGCAGTTACCGAAGGTGGGGTCAGTGTTCTGGTGTGACTCTTTCTTAACATTTGCTTTGGGACTTTTTCTTTCTTTCTTTCTTTCTTTCTTTCTTTCTTTCTTTCTTTCTTTTCTTTTCTTTTCTTTTCCTTTCTTTTCTTTTAAAAGTAATCTTAATTATATTTTTTTCACAGGTTTTATTTCCAGCTCTGTCAGCAAATCTGCTGAAGGTCATCAAATTAGTCTTTGAGACGCGTTTCCTTATCTCTGCTAAATCCAGGAATTCAACCTATCTGATAAGATAATTCTAAAAGGAGATACAGAGAGAAAAATCCTGGGGAAGAAGGGGGAGTCTTAATATTTGTGGTATTTGTGATTGCTGATAATCACATTTAAGGAATATATTTAAGGAAAATTGGACCTGTTTACCTTCTTTTATAGCAGTAATACCCTGCCTTTTCTCTCCCTTTCTTTCCCCGATCTCTAAGAGGGTCAAACTCAATGCCAGGGCAGAAAGCCAAGGCTTGCAACAGTTTGCAAGCTCCCTCTAGCTTCCGTCGTCCCTCTCCCTCTGGCCTCTCTTCTGGCTGTAGCCAAGTGTAGGGAAGTGTGTGTGTGTGTGTGTGTGTGTGTGTGTGTGTGTGTGTGTGTGTGAACGCGCGTGCCCACGCTTCTGTTTCTCTCCATTTTTCTGCCATTGAACAGTGTCTGCCCCTCTTTGAATTGCTAGAGGCAGCGTGGATCCAAGCTCCGGGGACCGAGCTGGCTTCTTCTCCCCTCCCCCTTTTCTCCCCTCCCCCTTTCCCAAATACACACCAGCGCCTGCGTACACTCGCTGTATAAATAAGTAAAGGCCAGGGTAGCGGGCGAGCAGTGTAGTTGCTGTCTGGCTGGGCAGGCAGAGTTGGGCAGGCAGAAGAGCCGCTCGCAAACTGCCCATCTATCCTCCAAAACAGCATGGCTTGCTTGGACCGATGCCGTTGCTGCACAAACAGGCGTCATAGCAGCATCCTTTATAGCATCTTAAAGAGTGAGGAGCAGAAGAGGGAGACCCAGGAGCAGGAGCAACAGGAGCAGCAGCAGCAGCAACAGGAGCAACAGGAACAGCAGAAACAGCAGCAGCAGCAGTTTCTGGGACGGCCTCAGAGGCTGGGGCAGGGCTGCTCCTGCGGCTCCCAGCGTAGGGTAACCCTAAAGAGCCCTCAGGTGGCTTGCAAGGCTGCCTCGGCTGTGCTGGTGAAGACGCTGCGCTTTGTAAAGAATGTGCCCTGCTTTCAGGAGCTGCCCCTAGACGAACAGCTGGTGCTAGTCCGAAGCTGCTGGGCACCGTTGTTAGTGCTTGGACTGGCCCAGGACCGGGTGCACTTCGAAACCGTGGAGACCTCGGAGCCCAGCATGCTTCAAAAGATACTGACCACCAGGCGGCGGGACCCCGATGACCGGGAGCCGCAGCTGTCTTCGTCCCCTCTTGCCCTTCCTGAGCCCCTGGCCCTGACTGACCCCTTGCAGCC
Source organism: Myrmecobius fasciatus (assembly GCA_023553655.1). Taxonomy (NCBI): domain Eukaryota; kingdom Metazoa; phylum Chordata; class Mammalia; order Dasyuromorphia; family Myrmecobiidae; genus Myrmecobius; species Myrmecobius fasciatus. The sequence goes on along the minus strand of JAJPUD010004635.1, from coordinate 29,903 downwards.
ACCCTCTGCCGCCCAAGTCCAGGCTATCAAAGGTTTTCTGACCAAGTGCTGGAGCCTGGATATCAGCACCAAGGAGTACGCCTACCTTAAGGGGACTGTGCTCTTCAATCCGGGTAAGGGAGCCGGATCTTTGTCAAGAAGAGGGCACTGGCTCGCTATCCTTTTCCCTCGGCTCAGAAAAGTACTTTGGATCGCCCGAATGAGTTGAAAGGAGTGTTGAGAAAGTGGAGATAGAGGTCTAAAGGCTTTGACTTAGGGAAAGTTAAAGAGCCTTGCAGAATTTAACCCCCGGGCTAAGTTGCCAAGTAGTACCAGAAGAGGTTTTGTTTATCGTGTACTTACTTTTTACTTTGGTTTATATTTTCAAATGCGAATTACTGGGGTAGGGAAGTGGGGGAAAAAGACGAAGGGAAAGCGATCTTTGATTTCCAACCATTTTTTTTCCCTTTTACTCATTCACTTTTAAACCAAGCAGTGTGCCAAATTTTAATTAATTTGGGGTTTTTGCTTATAAATTCTCTCAACTCCCTCATCCCAGTCCACTTCTGTTGCTAATTGTGTCCCCTTGCTCCTAAGAGTCGCCTGAATTTTTACTTTTTAGATTTTCAGAAGAGTTAGTCATTCCAAATTGTCTACCAATGACAAAAACTGAGTGTTGTAATTACAAAGAACAGAATCTAGTTGTGATGATAGTTGGCAAAAGGTTACCTTCTTCACATCTTGACTTTCCTACGGAGTTCTTGCAGAAGGGAAATAAGTTCTTAATGTGCTCCGCTTGAGTTTTCTTTTTAACCTCCTTTCAGAAGTTGACTGGCAAAAGTGGAGGAGATTTTGGATTGTACAGTCCCTGCTTACTGGGGTAGAGAAGGTGCCCAGTCCAGGCACCTTCTCCTAATTGAACCACCATCCAAACCAGTGCTTTCTGAAAGGGAGTCAGGGAGGGAAAAGGGAAGTTTCAGGTGTTCTTTAATGTTCCTCCACACTGATTCTTTTTGACACGTGTTCTTTCTTTGTCCTTGACTTGCTCAAACTTGACCTCTTTTCCTCGTCTGGTCCTGTGGTCCTAGCAAATCACTTAATTTCTTTTCTCATCTGTAAAACATATGAACTGGACTAAACGGTCCCTCTAAACTATAAAGTGTTAATTTGGAAAACTCTGTTAAAGAAAACTCTTTTGAATTGTTTTGGTATTTTTCAATTCAGAAATAATTATATAATAAGGTATTGAAAAGTAAATACTATATTTTAGATTAGCATTTAATTGGATTTAATTTAATTAGATTTAAAGAAGTCAGATTGTTGACAAATAGAATAGAAAACATCACCCATTATTGTGATACTGTCATCAGAGTTTATTAATTTTTAAAATAGTTCATATGAAAAAGGCTAGTAAAATTTCATAGCCTCCTAAAACTTTTTGTAGGTAGATTGACTTTTTAAAAACTTGAATTGTTATCAGTTGCCTTATTCAAACAGTCCATGGAAGAGAAGTTGTTCTATTGGAATATCGTTTTTTATAAATAAGTTGAGAGATTCCAAGGTGCATGGAGTAGGAGTTAGAAAACTTGAAGCCATTTTCTGACATGAACAAGCCAGTGTGAACCTGAGCAAATCTCTTCTTAATCCCTACTCTGAATTTTATTTTCCTTGAATGTAAGTAGGAATTAATCATACATATGCTACTTCCCTTACAAGTTTGTCTTGAGGAAAGCATTTTGAGATGTGACCTGTAGTTATTAGCATACTTATTGAACTGGAACAGTAACTCACTAAAACAAATTATAATTGAATATGAACAAATAGACACCCAGAAAAATGTGCCTACTATTCATCAATTAAATTAGGCATTGTATGGCTTTAATGTGAGTGAACATATAAGATTAGTGAATATTATCTAAGAAGTTTTTATAGTATACTTCACTGCCAGATTTTTCCCTTCTTACAGCTGTGTATATGTTTGCATATACATGTACATATGTATGAATGTATATGTGTGTATAGCTATATTCATTAAGAAAATCATGAAAGTATAATGCTTAGGTTTCTAATTAATTGGAACTATAGGGATAAGTAGATGCAGTCTGATATATTTAGCAAAGATGACTTGATTAGTTTATGAACAAAGAAGTTTCACTCCTTTTCTCTTCCAGACCTCCCAGGGCTGCACTGTGTTCAGTACATCCAGGGACTTCAGAGGGAAGCACAGCAAGCTTTAAATGAACACATCAGGATGCTTCACAGAGGGCACCAGGCCAGATTTGCCAAGCTGAATGTTGCTCTTTCCCTGCTGAGATCCATTAATGCTAATGTCATTGCTGAACTTTTTTTTAGACCCATCATTGGTACAGTAAATATGGATGATATGCTATTGGAGATGCTCTGTGCAAAGTTATAAAAGCATGCAGAATATAAAAAATAAGTTTCAATCTAAAGGAAATGATGGAGCAGAATTAGTGTAAAATATTGTAAAATAAACTAACTTATTATTTTTAAAAGCATAGTATTTTTGTATTCAATAATAAACTATTCTTCTAGTTCTATTTTTTTAAATCCTGTTCACAGAATATTTTAATAGTAAAAGAAAGCTTACTTCCAAATCAAACATTTAAATCTTTTGTAATTATACCAATAAGGTATTTTCCTAAATTAAAAGTATACAATTCTTTGAATTATCTAAAATTGAATTTATAATTCTAAGTTATGATTAATTTTTTAGATGTTAAAACACCAAATTGATTTTTAAAATTCTTTGAAGTTAGGCAAAATTTGAAAAAATATTATGAAAATTAGTTACCTGAAAAGGTTTAGGAAATATTATTGCCAATACTTAAATTTTGGTGGTAGAGGGTTTCCTATATCTGCTTTGGGTTGGAGTTGGTAAGCAATAGCTATGCTGCTAGCAATTATTTGGGTAGAGTCAAATTCTTTTGGCACTGTAATGATGCCATTGAGTGATGATCAGGCCTTTGGATATGACATTTGATATAGATGGTTAATAATAGACAGAAAAAAGACATAATATAAATATAAACACTAAGAGAGAAGGATAGAAGCTGGGAGAAATCTAGGAAAACTGGGGAGAGGGGAATGGGACAATGTTAGGAAATATTGAAATGGACATATCTATTCGCTTGACATTTATTCTCTAACCTGATTTTTGAAACAGGGGAAAATCTTTCCCCAACTAACTGTAACTTTAATAGTAAGTAGATTTAATGCAAGTCTATACCAAAATTATGCTTTGATACTTTTATCATAGTATGAAGGTAACAAGTTTAGAGTATACTATGCCATTAAAGCAAAAAAAATCTAGCATATTTTAGCAAATTGGATTTCTAGAAGGACTAGAATATGGATTGGCATTATGCTATCTGAGGACCAACCTAAGTAAATACTGTTCACTGGTGATGATGAAAAAGCAACAAAAGATATGAATAAAAACCTAAAATGGCCCTTGATCCTTTGGGACCTTTTATGTTCTATAAGGGTGGTTTTGGAAAATGGGACAGGTGATACTAAGAATTACTTGCTTTTTAGTATATCTACAAATATTAAATAGTATCTCTTAATTTGAAATCTTTGCCCAGAAGCAGCTGACATGCTACAAGACAATATGAACCCATATCTGTCTTTATCTTTATTTTTTTTTTTGCTAAAATGAAAGGTAGAAGATGTAAAGAGATCTAAGTTAAGTAAAAAGATAATTTTTAGGTCCATTGGTGGAATTTATTTAATTTTGAGCCTAAGGGCAATGTGATATGCAATTTCATGAAAAAACAAAACAAAACAAAAATAATTAGGTATTCTGGCCTTTCAGTATTTGCAATGAATATAAGCAATTAGAACAATATGAAAATGATTGTCTGGAGGGAAATTCTATAAAAAATTTGGCAAGATCCATTGAACTGTGTTAAGATATCCTGACATTCACTATTTTAATTGTGGATGAGGGCATGGAGGACAAAAATGATGGAAATACCATTCACAATACAGATGAAAAAGGTAAATGAAGACTATACAGAGACCTGACATGTACATTATGGATTCTGTTTTCAAGAAGAAAGTCTTAAGTGTGCTAGACTAGACAAATACTGATTGCCATCATAAAAACAAGACTATCTTAACAGATAAGAAATGATTAATTGCAACTGTATTAGGCATTGTGGAATCGATTGTCTCCATGCAATCAAAGCATAGACTAATAAAAGCAAGGATCAAAGTAAATGTTAAATCAGAAGAAAGAATAAAGACACTGAGCAATTATAGTAAGTTCAACCTAATAAATTGCCTATTTCAAAATCTTCAATTTATAGAGAAAAGCAAGGCCCAGAAAAGTTAAATATTTTCATAAGTTCACAAAATTAGCAATTCAATTCATAAGACTTCAATCATAAGGAACTGGACCAATTTGGTTGTCATTTAAAGCAGAGTCAGCTGTATTTCAGAAGTGAAGAGTCCTGTTCTTTTAGTATGTTGGAAGGCTGAGTTGACAGCAGGTAACACAGTCAAGGGTAGCATTGTCTAGGTTGCTAAGTAAAAACTTGAATTAGAAGCATGTTAGCACATAAAGGTAAGTAAAGCCATGTTTTATTTTCTTAGTGTGGTTTGATCAGCTACTGCTCACCTCTCATGGTGCTTTAGTGAATGCTCTTTTTTCACATAAGCTCAGACATTTAGTTAGAAAGGAACTTTTTGTTTTATTTTTTAAAATTCTGAACTTAACACCAAATAAAACAACCATTTTGATATTATACACATATATGTACACATGTATGATATATATATATGGAAAAGAGGATAATACATAAACTGTGAACCCTGTGATGTAAAAATTGCTTTCCTTTTTAAACATATGATAAATTTAGCAAGTAATTTGCCTTGTCTATGAATCCTTCTGGTCTTCCCTCTGTTCTTTTCTGTACATTTAAAAATCCAGCAATAATCCATTTTTCTTTATGTTCTTTAAAAATTGTGTAGAATATAATTTATATTTTTTGATTTTATATCACCTTTTATTTACCCCTTGTTTCATTTCCTTTGTCCCCTTCCCAGAGAGCCATCTTTTATTACAAAGATATTTTTAAATAGAAAAAAAAGCAGCAGAACTGATCATCATATTGTAAAACATTGGTTGTTATAGGCAATATTCCATACATGTAGACCCTCTCCCCCCCCCCCGAAAAAAAGTCTGGGAATGTGTCTTCTCAGATTTTTACTTCGGTCAAAAGTATTATTTATCACCATTCAGTTTCAATTATTTAGTGGGGTTATTATTTCCATTTACATTATCATAGATATTGTGTATATTGGCCTTTCTGCCTCTGCTTTTCCTTCCTCCCTTCTTTCCCTCCTCCCTTCTTTCTCTCCTCGCTTTTTTTCCCTCCTTCCTCCCTCCTTTCCTAATTCCTTCCTTCCCTCCCTTACTTCCTTCTTTCCTTCCTTCTTCCCTTTCTTCCTTTCCTCCCTTCCTCTTTTTCTTCCTTTCTTCCTTCATTCCCCCTCCCTCTCTCCTTTCTCTTTTTTTATTTCTTTCCTCATTTTCTTTTTTCTTTCCTTTCCTTCCTTTCTTCCTTCCTTTTCCTTCCTCCCTCTTTTCCTTCCTCCTTCCTTCATTCTCCCTCCCTCTCTCCTTTCTCTTTCCTCTTTTTTTCTTCTTTTTTCTCTTTCCTGCCTTCCTTTCTTTTTTCTTTCTCTCTCTCTTTATTTCTCTCTTTCCTAATTTCTTCTTTCCTTATTTCTCCTTTCCTTCCTTTTTTCCTTCCTTCCTTCCTTCTACCCTCCCTCCTTCTCTCTCTCTCTCTCTCTTTTATTTTCTTCCCTCTGTCCCCACTCCACTTCCTTTCCCAATTGGAAAAGAGAAATAAACATGCACAGCTGGGCAAAACAAATTCCCACATTGTCCATGTCTCATCTGCATCTTTAATCCCTTTTTCTGACAGGAGGTGATGCTTCATGATTGGCCTTCAGAAGTTATCTCATGACTGGTCCTTGGTAAGAAAGTGCAAAATAATTCATAGATCCCTAAAGCCATTTCTGTAATACTCATCCATAAATTCCCTCAAGAAAGAATGTATTATTCCATTTTGGTCTTTATTCTGATAGTGATGAATTCTGGGTAAAACATAAAACAAAAAACTACTATCAAGATCTGTACCTCACTTCTGAAATGTTGTTGATTCCTGCTTTAAATCACAACTAACTTATCTGGCTTTATTTACTAAGTGGGTGAAGTTACCTATAAATATTTGGTTTCTCTGCCATGTCAGGATACTTGCTCGCTTAAGTGTTTGAGAGCTTTAAGTGGGTTCTCCCACTCCCAGCCTTACGTATTACAGCTGTACCTTCTACCCCAAAGTGAACAAGTTGCCTAGAGTTACTGGTGATTCCTGGTATGGCTCCAGGATAAGGTTCATAGACAAGGGTTAATTGAAATCAGTTCTAACACACTTGCAAATGGGCCAAATTGTTAAATTTTTTATTTTTATTATTTTATTTTCATTCTCTTTATAATAAATTTTAAATAAAATGTTAAAAATAGATTATAAATTATATTACTTATTGCTTTATTATCAATTTAAAAAATTTTTAAATTTTCAATGAGAACATTTGCACCTAAAAAATCAGCAATGGCCACAAATCAGGGCTTGATTTTTTTTTTTATTGTGAAGACTTCAGAGCAAATAATTCATTTAAATATAAATTAAATTATTCTGATAAATATAAAAAATTATGTGTAATTTTTTTTTCATTCAGAAAGCCCAGTTGTTAAACATTTGCTATCACATTTCCATATTACCCTACCTGAGTTCAGCAGGAATAAAGTAGAAGGCTCAGAAAATGAAATGATCACTAGAATGGAGACCTAGTGCTTGTAAGATAATAATAAAACTACTGTCCTCGATATCTAGATCCTTTTGTTGCTCTTGGAAGGTTTACACATAATAATTTGGTTTTGATTCTTTTTTAGCTAGAGAATTTACGTAATTCTTTAAGATATAAAATGCTTTATATACTTTATCTTATTTAAGCTTCCCAATGCTTAACCTGATAGATTAATTTAGTTCCATGTCACTTAGGATTCAAAGATTTAGATAGGAAAGGAAAGTTTTCAATCATTTCAATCATTTAATCTAGCTTTAACTTTTTTAGATGAGAATATGGAATCCTAGAAAGATTTAGTGACTTACCTAGAGTCACACAGCTGGTATATGGTAATTCAGGGACTCAAACCAGATCTTTTGATTGCCAGTGCTCTTCTCTTGCCAAAATGTTTTGCTATCTCCCAACACATAATTGTTTGGATTTTACAAATGAAGGGATAATGAAATTCTAGACTAGATTATTAAAGAGATAGTAAACAAGCACTTTGTAGAAATATAGTCACCATACTGAGCCTCAAAGAGGTTTAAGTGAATGCCAGTATCCACACAGCAAGTGTAGTTTCAAACCAAAGTCTTTCTAACTCCAAATCCAATAGCAATCACACCATTCTCTCTTTTCAAGGTGAAGCAAAGATCACTGTTGAGTGATCATGGGATCTTTAAAACAAATCATGCTAGAATAATCTCATTAAATAAAATAGGGTTAAAAATGGATAGGTCAGGGAAGTCATATAAATAACACACCTGTATTTTTTAAGGCATTTAGCAAAGTCTGTTACAATATCCTTGTGGGGAGGATACAAAAATGTGGAAAGTTCAGAATCCATTGAATGATCCTTCTGGAAAAGTATGATTAATGGATCATTGTCAACCTAGAGGGATATTTGTAAGAGAGGATTATAGAGCTCTATCCTTATCTGTGATCTATTCAACATTTTATTTAATAACTTGAATGTAATAATGATTATCATGCATGATGGACTATAAAGTTAAATGGCAGATTTGGAATTCAAACAGATCTTGATAGGCTAGAAAGACTATGACAAATCTAATAAAGTGAGATGCATTATTAGGGATAAATGTAAAATTGTAAGACTCTAAACTCAAATGAAAAACTCAACAATGCAAGTATAGGATTGGAAACGTGGCTAGTCAGCATTTTATATAAAAATTGCATAGGTAGATCCAGAGAGCCTTGCCTATATATATGTATATATGCATATATACACACATACACATATACATACATATATACACATACGTATGTATATGTAACATGTATATATACATACATATTTAATTAAAATAAAAATTGGATTTTTTTTTCTTCTTGACCATAAAAGGCAGAAGTAGGAATTAGAGTTGGAAGCTAAGGTAGATAAATTTCAGTTGAACACAAAAAGAGTATACTGGTAAATGTTTAACAACAGGATATCTGAGGAGGGAAAATTGTGCATGACACATTCTTAAGTTTGATTTGAATTAGCATTTTATTTATTACTTTCTGAAGTATACTAAACAGTAAATCAAGCCCTAATTTCTAGTTTTGTCTATTTCTAAGATATAAATATTCACACTGAAACTATAATGATCATTTTTAGGAGCAGGATATGAGGTGGATCTAGCATATCCCTGGACACGAAGAATTTTTTAACAATTGAATGGTTGGATGAATGCATGATTTCATATGTGAGGGTACTTACTCAACAGAAGCATTTATTAATTTCCCTTCATGTGTCACAAATTTTATTCAAGTTTGGGGGTACAAATACACAGAGCAATTCAGTCCCTGTCCTCATGATACTTACATTTTATCAAAGGAAACAACATATGCACATAGAAGTATATACAATATAGATATGAATTCTAGCTGCTGGTGATAGAAAAAATGTAAATATAAAAGTTGCTTAAGCTTTTTTTGTATTGTTTCATTCTAATTCTACTTTTCACCTAGAACCAAAAAAGGACTCCAAATAACATATTTGGTTTTCTGTTATAAAAAAGAACAATATTTACTAAACATATTCTACATTTTTGGTACAGCCTCTATTGAAAAATAAGCCCAGCTTTCCTTCTAGTGCCTGCTTTTGGATATTCTTAGTTCTCATTATGCATCTTAATTCCCATATTTTCATTGTCTAGTACAGTGGTGTAAAACAGAAACAGAACCATAGAACTATGCCTTATATTGACTTAGGAAACATCATATTAACATTATCTATGTTCTATTATATTTTAATTTATTTTGTCAGATATTTCCCAATTCCCTTTTAACCTGGCTCTGGAAGTATTCTGGCAGTGTTAGTAGTAATATGAGTGATTGGTCACAATGCTAACACTTCTTCTCTAGTACACAATTCCATCCTTAATATCTAGATCTCTTTATAGCTCTTTGAAGCTACAAAGCTTTGAAGCTATGGTCATTTGCTTTCCACCCAAAGGATGATTGTATGTAGCTCTTGGACAGACAGTTTACACATAGAAATTTGGTTTCAATTCTCTTTTAGCTAGAAACTTTGAAAGCATTTCATGTTTCACTGCCAAAAAGTAGTTAATGTTAGGATTCTGACATTTAAAATACACCAAAACTATTTAATTTAATACCAGTGATATAATTATAGCATTTTAAATAATTGTTTCTTTTTTCCTCAAAAAATTGTGATTGTATGATATTACTATTATCATGACTTTTCAGGTTATGTATTATTATTATATCACTGTGTATTAGTATTATTATGCATTATAATGCTAAACCTGCATCCTAATACAAATTGAGAAGAATATGTAGAAATAGAAAGATTTTTTTAAATTATTTTTTTTCTCGATGATGAAATAAAAAGTTTCAATTTCACTAGAACACACTAGAATTCTATGCACTAATTCATTTTGAGGCAAGGAGAGGTCTTATACTGCTTAACAGTCAAATAAGACTTGAGAATTCTTTTTAGCCATTTTATTCTAGTTATTGAAGTCCTGGACTAGCTATTGTAACCTAATCAACTACTTAGGCATTGAGCAGAGAGTAGTAGATCTAATCATACTTACCTGAGGCCTCTCTCATTTTAATACAATTCACTCTCTCACTTGTACTGACTAACATACCATTGTAGTACTATCTCTGTTTATGGGATTCAATTCATTTAAAAAACATTTACTTTATTCAGAACACTGGAATAGTGAGTGAAAACAAACAACCAAATAAACAAAACCATGAATGATACATAGTCCCTGCCACCATGAAGCTTAGCATGTAGTAAGGGAATTGAAAAAAAGCATAAATAATTCTAATAAAATAGAACATTTTAAATCATAATAAGGATTTTAAATCATAATGAGTTCAACAAAATAAAATGAAAAATCTAAGAAAAGATAAATTCCACTTGGAAGGATTATGAAGGCTTAAAAGAGAAGCTAGTGTTTGAGGTAGATTTTGAGTAATAGTAAAGTAGTAGGTGAACATAAACATTTTGTACTGGATCTTTTTGAAAAAGAAAAATAAAATTCAACTTGCGCGTAAGTTGATATGCCTTTCAACATACGATCTCTTTAAAAACAAAATACTGTAGTAAGTTTGAGGAAGTGTTTTAGGGGAAATAATTGAATCACTGAGACATTTTTTAATATAAAAATGAAAATGTATGCCTGTAATTTTGTTGACATAAATTGCCAACAATTTTATGCTTTTCTTTTCAGCATCTGCAAAAAGACTTATACCTTGTAGAATATTTGATAGCTGCTCTACTTTACTCATTATGCCAATCTAACATGGATTTTACTATGCTACTAAACATTTCTATTTTTTATTAAAGCTTTTTATTTTCAGAACATATGAGTAATTTTTCAACATTGGCCTTTGCAAAACTTTCTGTTCCAAATTTTTCCCTCCTTCCCTCACCCCCTCCCCTAGATGGCAGGTAATCTAATATATGTAAAATATATTAAAAATAATATATATACATATATATATACTTATCTATACAATGATCTTGCAGCACAAGAAAAATCGGATCTAGAAAGAGAAAGAAAAACAAAACCTTAGAAGGAAAAGAATGCAAGCAAACATCAACAGATAGCATTAAAATGCTATGTTGTGGTCCACACTCAATTCCCACAGTCCTCTTTCTGGGTGTATATGGCTTTCTTCATCACTGAACAACTGTAACTGCTTTGAATCACCTCAGTGTTTTTTTTGTTTTGTTTTGTTTTTTTGCTTTTTGCTGAGGCAATTGGGGTTAAGTGACTTGCCCAGGGTCACACAGCTAGGAAGTGTCTGAGACCAGATTTGAACTCAGGTCTTCCTGACTTCAGGGCTGGTGCTCTAACCACTGCGCGACCTAGCTGCCCCCATGAATCACCTCAGTGTTGAAGAGAGCCATGTCCATTAGAATTAATCATTGCATAGTCTTGTTCCCATGTATAATGATCTCCTGGTTCTGCTCATTTCACTTAGCATCAGTTCATGCAAGTCTCTCCAGGTCTCTCTGAAATCATCCTGCTAGTCGTTTCTTATAGAACATAATATTCCATAACATTCATATACCATAATTTATTCAGCCATTCTCCAACTGATGGGCATCCATTCAGTTTCCAGTTTCTTGCCACTACAAAAACGGCTGCCACAAACATTTTTGCACATGTGGGTCCCCTTCTCTTTTTAAAGATCTCTTTGGGATACAAGCCCAGTAGAAACACTGCTGGGCCAAAGGGTATGCACAGTTTGATAACTTTTTGAGCATACTTCCAAATTGCTCTCCAGAATGGTTGGATCCATTCACAGTTCTACCAACAATGTATTAGTGTCCCAGTTTTCCCACATCCCCTCCAACATTTGTCATTTTCTTTTCCTGTCATCTTGGCCAATCTGGCAGGTGTGTAATGGTACCTCAGAGTAGTCTTAATTTGCATTTCTCTGATCAATAGTGATTTGGAGCACCTTTTCATATGACTAGAAATAGTTTCAATTTTTTCATCTGAAAATTGTTCATATCCTTTGACTGTCAATAATCTATTTTATGCAAATAAGCATCTAGAGATATAAAATATCCCTTTATTACTGCTTTGGCTGCATCCCACAAATTTTGGTATGTTGTCTCATTATTTTCATTCTCTTGGATGAAAATAATAATTGTGTCTGTAATTTGCTATTTCAACCATTCATTCTTTGGGATGAGATTATTTAGTTTCCAATTTTTTTCATAAAACCAACTTTAGGTTTACTTATTAATTCAATAGTTCTTTTTTACTTTAAATTTTATTAATCTCTCCTTTAATTTCAAGTTTGGTATTTGATTGGGGGTTTTTAATTTGGTTTTTTTCTACCTTTTTTAGTTGCAAGCCCAATTCATTGATTTTCTCTTTCTCTATTTTATGCAAGTAAGCATCTCGAGATATAAAATTTCCCCTATTACCGTTTTGGCTGCATCCCACAAATTTTGGTATGCTGTCTCATTATTGTCATTCTCTTGGATGAAATTAGTAATTATGTCTGTAATTTGCTGTTTCACCCATTCATTCTTTAGGATGAGATTATTTAGTTTCCAATTGCTTTTGGATCTATTTTCTCTTGGCTTTATATTGCATCTGATTTTAATTGCATCATGATCTGAAAAAAAAAATGCATTTACTATTTCTGCCTTCCTGCATTTGATTTTGAGGTTTTTATGTCCTAACACATGGTCAATTTTTGTATAAGTTCCATGAACCGCTGAGAAAAAAGTAAATTCCTTTCTATCACCATTTAATTTCCTCCAAAGATCTATCATACCTAACTTTTCTAACATTTTGTTTACCTCCTTAACTTCTTTATTTATTTTGTGGTTCGATTCATATAGTTCTGAGAGAGCAAGGTTGAGATCCCCCACTAGTATAGTTTTGCTATCTATTTCTTCTTGAATCTCTCTTAATTTCTCCCCTAGGAATTTGGATGCTATTGCACTTGGTGCATATATATTTAGTATTGATATTGCTTCACTATCTATGGTACCCTTTAATAAGATATAGTTTCTTTCCTCGTCTCTTTTTATTAGATCTATCTTTGCTTTTACTTGATCTGTGATAAAGTTTGCTATACCTGCTTTTTTTTGTTCACCTGAAGCATAATATATTCTCCTCCAGTCCTTACCTTCACTTTGTATCATTATGCTTTAAATGTGTTTCTTGTAAACAACATATTGTTGGATTCTGTTTTTTAACCCAGTATGCTATCTGCTTCCACTTTATGAGAGAGTTCTTCCCATTCACATTCACAGTTAAAATAACTAATTCTGTATTTCCTTCCATCTTATTTACCCTAGGCTATGCTTTTCTCTTTCTATTCCCCCTTTCCTCTTTCCCAGTATTTTGCTTTTGATAACCATCTTCCTCAAACAGTTCTCCCCCTTTAGACCCCGTCTTTTTTACACCTTTCCTCCAATTCTTATGTTTTCCCTTCTATTACTCTTTCCCTTTCTTTTCCCCCTACCCCTCCTACTTCCTTATAAGGTGAAACAAGTTCCTTTGTGATATTATGATATTCTCTCTTAGAGCCAAATCTGATAATAAGATTCATGCAATGCTCATCCCCCTCCCTTCTTTCCCTCAGTTATAATAGGTTTTCTTTGCCTCTTTGTGAGATGTAATTTCTCTTATTTTACCTCCTTTTTCCTCTTCTTCCAGTATGATCCCTTTTCTACCTCTATTTTCTTTTTCATATTATCATAATAATATCAAATTATATCCACATTCTCTAAATATACCCATAACAGAAATATAGTTCTCAAGAGTTTTTTTTTCCTTTTTTTCTTTTTCTGCTTCTCTTGAGTTCTGTGTTTAGAGATAAATTTTTTTGTTCAGTTCTGGTCTTTTCATTAGAAATAGGTGAAATTCATCTATATCATTGAATGTCCATGGTCTTTCCTGAAAGATAATGCTCATTTTAGCTGGATAACTTATTCTTGTCTCTAATCCCAGTTCCTTTGCTTTTTGGAATATCAGATTCCAGGCCCTTTGATTCTTTCAGGTGGAAGCTGCTAGGTCTTGGGTAATCCTGATTGTGGCTCCTCGGTATTTAAATTGTTTCTTTCTGGCTGATTGCAATATCTTTTCCTTGGTGTGATAGTTCTGAAATTTAGCCACAATATTCCTTGGGGATTTAATTTTGGGGTTTCTTTCAGGAGGTGATTGGTGGATCCTTTCATTGGCTGTTTTACCTTCTGATTCTAAAATATCAGGGCAGTTTTCTTTTATGATTTGCTTTAAGATTATGTCTGGGTTCTTTTTTTATCATAGCATTCAGGAAGCCCTATAATCCTTAGATTGTCTCTCCTAGATCGATTTTCCAGGCTAGTTGTTTTTCCTAGAAGATAGTTCATATTTTCCTATTTTTTTGTTTTTGTTTGACTGATTCTTGAAGTCTTATTGAGTCACTCACTTCCATTTGTTCAATTCTAATTTTTAGTATATTATTTTCTTTAGTTATCTTTTTTAGCTCCTTTTGCAATTGGCCAATTGAATTTTTTTGTTCATTGCATGCTTTTTCCATTTCACCAATTTTGTTTTTCAGTGAATTGGTGTCTTTTTCATGTCTCTTTTGTAGGGCATTATATGCTTTTTCCATTCCTTCTTTTATTGATCTCATTTCATTTCTCTATTTTTCTTCTCTCTTTTAAGATCCTTTATGCAATCTTCAAAGAAAGCCTTGTGAGATGGGGACCAGCTCGCATCTCCCTTTGGAGCTTTTTCTGGACTTTCTTTACCTTTAGGGACCTCAGGATTTGAGGTCTGTTTTTCTCTCTTTCCATAAAAGCTGTCTATGGTGAGAGTTCTTTTTAATTTTTTATTCATTTTTTTAAGGCTTGAAGTCTGTTCAAGGCAAAGGAGGGACAGCTGCTTTACTTTGCCCTGGGGCATTTCTGCTGATTGATTGATTGCCTTCCAATGCTGGGCAGTTCTACTGGTTGGTTGATTGCTTTAGGGTGGTGTGTAATGACAGCTAGGTCCAGCACTGTTCAGAGGCTCAGTGGTTCACAATCTATCTCCCCACAAAAGGCAGATCTGCTAAATCACCTGCTTACAATCAGGACAGATTGACCCAAGAGGTGTACAGAAGATCCCCAGGTGTGTGGAAGCTACAACCTCCACTCCAGCTCCCTGCCCTAGTTTCCCTTTCTTGCTGTCTGGGCTCCGCAAACTGTCCCTAGGCAATTGAAACAGACCTGTTCTGAAGTTTTTCCAGGGTATCTTCTTCTAGAAATGTGTTGTACTCCAGACATTGTGGGTTCTTTGATTTCAAAACCAATTTAGAGGCTTCATCTGCTGTTGTTTTGAGGGAAGGTTAGAGGAAGTTACAGAGACTCCTGTCTGCTCTCTATCATCTTGGCTCCACCCTTGAAAGTCTTGATAATCAATACATTTCTATTTTTGGCTGCAAAATTTTCTCTTTTGATAATTCAAAGATGTTGCTTCATGCCAAGACAAGGTAGTAGTTTTGATAAAGTGTTGTTTATTGTTCCTAGTACATACATTAGACTACTCAATCAAATGTTAACTCAAAATCTGCTATATTCCTAGCTAACTAGGTTGGTGCAGTGGTTAGAGTGCAAGAATTGTAATCAGGAACACTCAAATTTGATCTTACCTACTAGCTTACACACTTACTAGAAAATCCTGCTTGCCTCAGTTCCTCATTTATAAAATGAACTGGAGAAGGAAATAGTAACCTACTTCAGCAGTATCTTTTCCAAGAAAATCCCAAATAGAATCACAAAGCATCAGATATGACTGAAATTACTAAAAAACAATACATTGTTGATGATAAATGTGATGTAGAAGAACATGATAGAAAATGTCTGAACAACACCAGCAACAACCTACAAGGTCTTTATCCAAAGGAGTTTATGATCCAAAGATGGGTAGACAAAACATACACACCTGGAATGATTACACAGTATATAATAGCATATTAAATTGTTCAGCATAGTTAATTGGGGAACATAATGGAATGATGTACTAATAGCATGAAACAGACAATATGTGAAATAGAAATTAGGGAAGGGAAAAGACTGATTAAACAGCTGAAGTTATGAGCTTACCCCTTTCTGAATAAGGTGAACCTGCACATTTGGGTTAGTGTATTTGAGAAAAAGGAGAGCATCAGTTCAAATCAACATCATCTTTTTATTTGTTCTCTGTGCTTTTTCCTTTTCCAAGGAGAAATAAAAATTGTTAACTTTGTTCCCTTTTTAACATTCTTACATAAATCTTTCATGGAAGTTGTTTTTAATGTCTAATGCTATTTAATGTTTTTTTTTTTTTTTTTTTTTTAAGTAACAGCATTTATTACATTGATTTTGTAGCAGCAGCTTTCCAACGCCCTGTGAATAAAACTCTATTCAAAACACAGGGTTCCTGAAGAAATAAAATAAAAGCACTTTAAATTTTATGCTAAAAATATATAGATTTTTATGATTTGTTTTTATACCCTAATGACTAAAAGGCACTTTAATATAGTGAGCTCCCAAGTATTGCACTGGGCCCAGAAGATATATTTATTTCTCAGGGAGGCAGGGAAGGGAGCCCTACAAAAAATGAAATGAAATACTCTCATAGGTTCTTCCCCAATATACTAAGAAGATATTTACTTATGTCATCACTCTAGTCCAGTTTTTGAAACTAGATATAAAACAGGACAAAAGACAATATACACTTTCAAGCATTTCAATTAAAATCCTTTAAAGTAGACACCCATATTACCTATCAGTTCATATGTTGTATGATAGGTAAGTTCAGGATATCAAAGAATGGAGACAGTTACATTCACTTCATTTCCAGTCCCTGCTCCCCTTTCTTTTTCTCTATCTAACACAAGGAAATGAAGCTACACACTTCAACTGCAATATGTAATATATCTTCCCCCATCCAGATAATTATAATTTACTTTCCAAATAGTCCAAATATGATAGAGGACTGTTCAAGATTTCCACTGTTACATAAAAAGAACTGTAATGTCCAATATAGAGCAGGAATGCTTAACTTGTTTTTGGATCATGGGCCCATTTGGCAGTCTGGTGAAGCCAAGAATCCATCCTCAGACTAAAAAGCATAAAATAAAAATAATCACAAAGGAAAACAAAAACATTGAGATATAATTATTAGAATATTAAAGAAAACATACATAAACTCATGGAGCCCAGTTGAGAATACTTGACCTAAGGTGAGCAAATCATAGCCTACTTAAAATACTCCAATCAAGAGAGGTCACATAAGCTTAAATAAAAATATCGGTAGAAGACAGTTGCAATTAGAGTCTGCACTCATAAGTATTCATTAAGCAAACTAGCCATTTTAATCTCTGTATGTCTTTTCTCCTCTAGATCATAGATAAGCTAGAATGGGACTGAAAAACTGTTAGGTATTGCACCTAAGAGCAGTGAGTGTATTCTCTATGTTAAGAGTCTCACCTCTTTGTTAAGAGCTTGGTGGGCATTCTGGCCATGCTCAGCTTGTCTATTCAAAGGAGTGTCATGAGGAGCCAGAGGATAGATTATGGCAGTTCTTTATTCAGGCTTCATCCCCTCCATAGTCTCATTTCCCTTACAACCAGTATTGCTTATATCTTCCCTCCTCTCCTAGCCTTGACTACTAGGCCTTGCCCCTTGCTTAGTCCCTCCTCCTGGTCTTGCCTCTTCTCATCACCTGACCCCTCCTCCTTGCCTCTTTCCCCACACTGAGGTCACTCCCTTAGTTCATTCCTTATCCATCAGCAATTAAGTTTGTATTGAAAGGAGGTATTCAATTTTGGAGGGTGTGGTTCCTTTCAGCAACAGAGTGCTGCCTCAAAGCAACTAAATCTTGGGGTCTCATGTTTCTCAACGGAATCACAAACCACATCCTTTGATCCTCAATTCAAGGACACTTCTTTCATCAGGGTCCCCAAAATCTCAGACCCTGAAAAAAAAACTATCTCATCCAATGCCATCATTGAAGGAGCAGAATCAAACTAGCCTCATTCAGAAGGCCATTTGCTCTATAATAACAAAGTTATTAAATTGCTAACAAAAATTCGTATAGTAGAAATTTTATCTCTTTATACTTTAATGTATATGTGCAGAACTATATATGTACTACATTTTTAAAGAATGTCAGCATATTTAATTTTATAGAAAAAGAAGATTGTAATATACATATCCTGAAGATATCATATCAAAGCTATCAGTCAAAATAAGTTTGTAAGACTTTACAAGCTCCAAAAAGTTTGTGATAAATGAATTTTTAAAATATGTAGTTCTCCCTATTTCATCCATTCTAAATAGTGTAAGAATTTTGACCTAATAAGTATTTGATCTGAACTCTCTTGTCCAACTTGATGACTCCCCACTTTTAGGGTCTCAACAGAGTAATACTAAACTTAGTGTAGACACTTGATTAGTTTAGCCCATTGCAGCTCAGAATTATCTCCTCCATTTAGTCCAAGATTGAGATAACCACTAGGCTCATTCTCTCTAATAATAGTGTTTACAGACATATGCTCCCATTCCTGGATCATTGAATCTTAATATTGGAAGAGAATATGGTTATTTGCTTTCCACCCAAAGGATGATTCCATCCCACATAGATGATAACTCAATTTCTTTTTGAATACCTGTCTCCAATGACTGGAACACCCTGTCCTCATCAGATATTGTGAAGAAATTTCATTTTTATACAACTCTAATTCATACAAAGTTCTGTTCAGTAAAATCCTGCCTTCTTGTGACTTTGATTCACCTTTCCTCCTACCAGTTTTAAATGATAGCTTCTCTTAAATGATAGCCTCCTTTTTTTTTAAATGATAGCCTACCAAATGTTTGAAAATATTTATTTTGTACTCTCTAACTTTCCTCTTCTCTAGAAGAGGAAATATCATAATTTCTTCTAATTGTTATTCATTAAAACAATTATTCACACATTTAACCATTCTGTTTTCATCTT
Source organism: Myrmecobius fasciatus (assembly GCA_023553655.1). Taxonomy (NCBI): domain Eukaryota; kingdom Metazoa; phylum Chordata; class Mammalia; order Dasyuromorphia; family Myrmecobiidae; genus Myrmecobius; species Myrmecobius fasciatus. The sequence continues at coordinate 11,076 of JAJPUD010004635.1, read as the reverse complement.
CCTCTGAATCTGCCCACTTATCACAGTACTTTTAAATGTGGTACTCATATCTGAGACAAGGTGGCTAAGTAGATTGAGAGACTTATATTAGGGAAAACCAAGATTCAAATCTTGCCATTGATACATATTGGGAGTCTTGTGGGAGACCTGGCAAATCTCTTAACTTTTCTCTTAGTTTCTTGGGCATTTCTTCAAGACAAGAAGTTACCTATTTATATAGAAAAAGAAGCTTCCTCATTCACATATTTCCATATCAGTGAAATCACATATTTAGCCCTAAAAATCTTAAACAACTTAGAATTAAATACAACATTCCAGGTTTAGTCTTGACCAGTGTAGAGAACAGTGGGGACAATTGTTTTCATATGATATTTTAATTTTAAAATGAAGGCCACCTCTCACTTTAAAATTCATTCATTCAAACATTTAAGAAGCATCTTTTATGTGTGACACATTTCATTTCATCTCACTTTACTTCATTTCACTTTTCTTCCTTCAATAAACCTATTGTCTACTGAGGGGATACAATGTGTACACAAATAATTAGAGTAGAAAAAAATAGAAGAGTCAAAAACAAATTTAGGAGAGATAACAGGTACACATGTAAGAAAGTGAATAGGGAAATAAATGAAACACTTTACTTAACCTTACCTCTCCTTACCTCATCTCATTTCATTTCATTTTACCAGAGGCTTGTTTAAATTTTTTTTCCAATATTTTCCATGAAAATGAGGGTAAAACATGGTTTTCATCAACATAATTTTATGCATATACTCTTTCACATTTCATATTTTCTTCTTTTTATCAGGAAATATCTAAACTAATAAAGATTCATATACAATAGATCTATTGCTTTTTGAAAATTTTTCACTCAGTATGGTTGGATTTTTTTTAAACTCTCTGACAAAAGAATACATAATCACTGAAGCACAGCTTGTTTTGTTGTTGTTGTTTAGTCATCTGACTTGTTATGATTCCATTTGGGGTTTTCTTGGCAGAAATGTAATAGTGATTTGCCATTTTCCTTTCCAGCTCATTTTACAAATTAGGAACTGAGGGCAGATTTGAATTCATGAAAATGAGTCATTCTGACTCCAGACCTAGCATTCCATCCACAATGCTACCTAGCTGTCTACTAGTCAATTAATATTTGATAGCTAATAGTGATATTTAAAGAGGGGGGACCAAGAAAGGAATAAACATTCAAGCACCTACTATGTGTCAGACATACTAAGCATTTTAAAAAATATTTTCTTATTCAATTGATTAAAGATTCCAATAAAGGATTTTAATCAAATATGAGATTTAATTATAATGATTAAGGTGTTTTCTTGTGACTTTCAGATCCAGTTATTATTTGAAGTAGGATAACAAACATTTCAAAATTTTAGAGTTCCTGACCCTCTTTTGATTTTTTGAACAATGCTGTTATTCAAGCTCATGGGAAAAAGTTAGGAGGTCATCTGAGCTCTCCCAAAATTTAAGCAAGGTTTCAAAACAAATTATGGAATGACAGAACCCACAAAAGGATGAAGGGAAACAATTTTCCAGCTCAAGACAATATAGGAGGTCAGCAGGAAAGATCTATCACACTGTGGTAAGAGTGAAACACAGGATATGTCAGTTCAGACCATGCCAGCACGGGCCACAGCCCAGAAAACCAGCAACAGGCCTTGAGAGCAACTGAATTAATGCAGCCGTGGTTCCTTAGTCCACAGACAGTAACAGGGTTAGATAACTGGTCAGAAGACTATTACAGGGGTCCTTTTTCTGGTACTGAGTGCGGGACTTTGTTGTTTTACCCACATATGGATCCCAGTTGAAGTTCTAAGTAACAATTCCAGGATGAGGAAGAGCATTTTCATAACAAAGCTTGTGTTCCCAGGGGAATAGGGACCCTCTTCAGAGTTTCAGAGCAGAAAAGAGTACTTGTGGTTAATCACAGACCAGAGCATAAACCAAGAAAACAGTAAACACACCTTAACTTTGATCATAGCACTTTGAAAGAATTGAATGATCCCACCCCATCCCATTTAGCTGCACAAAAAACCTGAAGCTTGGAACAGTCCCATCTTCCCCTCCCCAGTAGAGTTTGACTTTAATATAAAGTTAAAAGACAAGGAGCAACTAAGTGACCCAGTGGATAGAGCACTGACTCTGGTGTTGGGAGTACCTGAATTCAAATCCAGTCTTAAATATTTTCTAGCTTTGTGATCCAATGCAAGTCCAAGTCATTTAATCTAATTGCCTCTAAAAAGAAGTCAATAAATAAGCTGGAAAAATGAACAAACAGCAACACAAAAAAAGATACTGATCATGGAAAGTTACTTTGGGGACAAGGAAGATCAAAACACAAACTGAAAAGACAACAAAGTCAAAAAAATTACTACATCAAATACCTCAAAAAAATGTTAATTGGTTTCAGATGCCCAAAATAACTGGAAGAGTTTGAAAATGCTTTTTTAAAAAACAATCAAATAAGTGGGCTAGAAGAAAAATCAGGGAAAGAAATGAGAGTGATGCAAGAAAATAATATAAAAAAAGTCAATAGCTTTGTAACAGATTGAAGAAAATAATAACTTAAAAATCAGAGTAAGTCAAATGGTAACACGGGTGCACAAATCAAAGAATGCCATAAAAAACAGGACACATGGAAAAAAGATGCACAAAAATTGACTGAAGAAAAGAACTCAGCAAGTAAAAGTTAATAACCCTATAAGACATTGGGAAGAAGTAAAACAAAATCAAAAGAATGAAAATATAGAATATAATGTGAAATTTATCATTATAAAAACTCACTTGGAAATTAGCTTGAGGAGAGAAAAATTTAGAATTATATGTCTACCTAAAAACCATGATAAAGAAGCTAGGCATCATTTTTCAAGAAATTATAAAGGATAACTGTTTTGATATTCCAGAAACAGAGGGTAAAAGAAAAATGGAAAGAATATAACAATTTCCTTCTGAAAGAGATCCCAAAATGAAAATGCCCAGGAATATTGTAGCCAAATTCCAGAGCTCCCAGGTCAAGGAAAAAAATACTTCAAGTAGCCACAATGAAACAACTCATATAGGTGAAATAATTGTCAGAATCACATGTAATGTAGCAGCTTCCATAGTAAAGGAGTTTAAGGTTTGTAATATGATATTTCAGAGAGCGAAAGAGTTAAAATTATAGCAAAGAATAACTTACCCAGCAAAATAATTTGATCCTTGAAAATGGATAATCAATGAAACAGAGGACTTTCAGTCTTTTCTGATGAAAAGACCAGATATGAAAGAAAATTTGACTTTCAAATACAAGACTCAAGAGAAGCATAGAAAAGTAAAAATGAAAGATAAATTATAAGGAATTCAATAAGGTTTTAAATTGTTTACATTCCTACATAAGATGATGAAGCTTATAACTCCTAAGACCTTTATTATTATCATCATGGCAGTTAGAACTAATATACATACACAGAGAGCACAGGTATGAATTGGATATAATGGGGTGATGATCTAAGAAAAATTAAGCTGTGAGAAAGAGGAATGCACTGAGAGATGGTAAAAGTGAGACAGAATGAGATGTTATCTCATATGAAAGAGATTTGAAAGAGATACTAAAAGAAAGAAGAAGGGGGGAAGTGATAGTGAATATCTGAACCTTGGTTTTATTGGAATTGGCTCAAAGAAAGAGTAACATACATACTTAGTTGGGCATAGAAATTTATCTTACCCTATAGGAAAAATAGGAGAACAAAGGGCGAGAAGAAGGATGATTGAAGAGAGGGAGGATTAGAGGAGGCAGTAGTCAGAAACAAAATATTTTTGAGGTTAGATAAGGTGAAAGGAGAGGAGTAGAATAAACAGAGAAAAAACAGGATGGACAATAGTAATCATTGTAATAGTAACCATAACTATGAAAACAATTTTTATAGTGAGTTTCTTTTATACAGACCTCATTTCTTAAATATACAGAAAACTGGGTCAAATTTAAAAAAAAATAGAGCCATTCTCCAATTGACAAAATGATCAAGGTGCAGTTTTCAGAAGGAAAAAAGTTATCATAGTCCTATGAAAAATTGTTCCAAATCATTATTTATTAAAAACGCAAATTAAAAAAAATTGATACTTATTAGATTGGCTAATAAGACAGAAAAGGAAAATTACAAATATTGGAGGGTATGTGGGAAAATTAAAGTATCAATGCAAGATTAGGTGGAGTTGTGAACTGATTCAACTATTCTGGAAAGCAATTTGGAACTATTCACAAAGGACTATTAAAACATGAATATACTTTATCCCAGCAATAATTTTACTACATTTGTTTCCAAATAAATAAAAAAAAAGAAAATGACTTAAACGAATAAAAATATTTATAGTAGTTCTTTTAGTCGTGGCAAAGAATTATATATGAAGCTTAGGAGTATCAGTTGGAAAACAGCTGAACAAATTGTGGTATATGATTATGATTGAATACTATTATTCAAGGATGAACAGGATGCTCTCAGAAAAACTTATAAAAACTTACATAAGGTGTTGGAGTCAAGATGGCAGAGAGTAGTGGACATTGCTTAAATTCTCCCCAGCTTTCCTCAGAATCAAAGCTAGATCAAACCTCTGAATGGATTTTGGAGTGACAGAACCCACAAACACTTGAAGTGTAATGATTTTGCAGTTTAAGATTTTTTGGAAGGACTTCAGGAAAGATCTGTTTCAATTGGGTAAGGGTGAATTGAGGTCCAGTGCAGGCATAGTGGGGAAGGCCCAGCACAGGAAAGCCTGGTGTAGGAGACAAGGAAACTCTTAGCAAAAATATGGCAGCATTGGTTACTCTGTCCTGGTTCAGAAGGTCAGTAAATTAGCAGACCACCTGTGTGATCTTTAGTAAAACTACAGAAAGCAAATTGTGAGCTCCTGAACCTCAATATAACAAATTGGACTAGGCCAGGTCCACCCAGCTGGGAAGCCTACAGCACCCCTGGGCCCAGAAGAATCAGAGACCTCTGTTTTCCTGCACAGGAAGCTCAGGAAAATCTTCCCTGTGCCCTAGAAATGGAGCTCACCATTTAAAAATGAGTAAAAAAGCAAATAGAACTTTGACCATAGAGAGTTACTATGGTGATAGGGAAGATCAAAACACAAATCCAAAAGAAAACAACAAAGGTAAAATGCCTGTAGCTGAAACCTCAAAGTGGTATATGAACTGGTCTCTGGTTCAAAAGGCTTTCTTGAAACAATTCAAAAAAGATATCAAAAGAGAGATAGAAAAAAATGGGGGAGAAATTAGGGCTTTGCAAGAGTGTTATGAAAGTTTTTAGGAAAATGCCAATTTGGAGAAGTAAGTACAGAAATTCATTGAAGGGATGAACTCTTTCATAAAACAAAAGTGGATAATAGAGTGAATTAAAAGCCAGAATCCCATAATATTCTCCTTATAAGAAACACATTTGAAGCAGAGAGACACATACAAAGTAAAGGTAAAAGGCTGGAGAGAATATATTATGATTCAATTTATTATTAAATTATATATATATACATACATATATATACATTAAATTATTATAAATTAAATTATTATTAAATTTAAAAAAAATTGGGGTAGCAATCCTGATATCAGATCAAGTAAAAGCAAAAATAGATCTAATTAAAAGAAATAAGGAAGGAAATTAAATCTTCCTAAAGGGTACCATAGATAATAAAGTAATATAAATAACAAACATATATGTTTCAAGTGGTATAGCATCCAAATCCCTAGCGGAGAAGTTAAGTGAGTTGCAAAAAGAAATAGACATTAAAACTATACTAGTGGGGGTTCTTAACCTTCCTCTATCAGAAATAGATAAATTTAACCACAAAATAAACAAGAAAGAAGTTAAGGAGGTGAATAGGATTTTAGAAAAGTTAGCTAGGATAGACGTTTGGAGAAAATTGAATTGGGATAGAAAGGAGTATACCTTTTTTTCAATAGTGCAGAGCACCTACACAAAAATTGATCATGTATTAGGGCATAAAAACCTTAGAATCATATGTAGAAAGGCACAAATGGCAAATGAATTTTTTTAAGATCATGATACAATAAAAATTATGTGTAATAAAGGGCCATGGAAAAATAGACCAAAAATTTTTTAGAAACCAAATAATCTAATTCTAAAAAATGAGTGGGTCCAAGAACAAATCATAGAAACAATAATTTATACAAGAGAATGACAATAATGAGAAAACATACCAAAACTGATGGGATGCAGAAAAAACAATTCTTAAGGTAAATGTAATATCTGTAAATGTTTACATGAATAAAATAGAGAAAGAGACAATCAATGAGCTGGGTATGCAACTGAAAAAGCTAGAAAAAAGAACAAATTAAAAATACTCAATTAATACCAGATTGTAAATTCTGAAACTCAAAGGAGAGATTAGTAAAATTGAAAGAAAACTATTGAACTAATGAACAAAACTGAGTTGGCTTTATGAAAAAAAAAAACACTAAAATAAGGAAAACTTGGTTAATTTGATTAGAAAAAGGAAAGAAGAAAACCAAATTACTAATATAAAAAATGAAAAGGGTAAACTTACATATCAATGAAAAAGAAACTAAAGCAATAATTACAAACTATTTTGCCCAATTGTATGCCAATAAATCTGATAACCTAGTGAAATGGATGAATACATACAAAAATATAGATTGCTTACCTTAACCGATAAAGAAATAAATTATTTAAATAATCTCATTTTAGAAAGAGAAATTGAACAAGCCATTAATGAATACCCTAAGAAAACAATCTTCAGGACTAGATGGATTTTCAAGTAACTTTTACCAGACATCTAAAGAATAATTAGTTACAACACTATATAAACTATTGGGAAAAATAGGGGAAGAAATAGTCCTACCAATTTTTTTTATGACACAAATATGGTGCTGATAACCTAAACAAGAAAGTACCAAAACAGAAAGAAAATTATAGACCAATCTCCCTAATGAATAATGATGCAAAAATAACTAAAATATTATGAAAGAGATTATAGCAATTTATCATAGGATACACTATGACCAAGTGGGATTTATACCAGAAATGCAGGATAGATTCAATTTCAGGAAATCAGCACAATTAGCCATATCAATAATCAAACTAACAGAAACCACATGATTATCTCAAAAGATGCAGAAAAGCATTTGACAAAATACAATACCCATTCCTATTAAAAACACTATGGAACATAGAAGTAAATGGAGTTTTCCTTAAAATGATAAATAACATCTGTCTAAAACTATCAGCAAGGATTTTATGTAATGTGAATAAACTAGAAACATTCCCAATAAGATCAGGGTGAAACAAGGGTTCCTATTACCACCACTATTATTCACTATTGCACTAGAAATGTTAGCTTTAGCAATAAGAAAAGAAAAAGAAATTGAATGAGAGTAAGCATTGAGGAAACAAAACTATGACTCTTTGCAAATGATATGATGGTATATTTAGGAAATCTTAAAGAATCAGTTAAAAACTATTAGAAACAATGAACAACTTTAGCAAAGTTTCAATATATATAATAAATCCACATAAATCATTGGCATTTCTATACGTTACCAACAAAGCACAAAAGCAAGAAATAGAGAAATCTCATTTAAAATACCTGTAGACCATATCAAATGTTTGGTAGTCTACCTGCCAAGACAAAGCCAGGAACTATATGAATACAATTACAAAACACCTTTCATACAAATAAAATTAGATCTAAACAATTGGAATAATATCAAGTGCTCATGGGTAGACTGAGCTACATAATTAAAATGACTGTTCTACTAAATTAATGTATTTATTCAGTGCCATACCAATGAAACTGCCAAGAAACTACTTTATAGAGCTAGAAAAAATAATCACAAAATTCATCTGGAGTAACAAAAAGTCATGAATTTCAAGAGAATTAATAAAAAAAGCAAAGGAATATGGCCTAGCTGTACCAAACCTAAAATTAAATTGTAAAGTGGTGATATCAAAAAAAATTTGATACTGGCTAAAAAATAGAGTAATGAATTAGTGGAATAAGTTAGGTTCACAAAGTACAAAAGTCAATGACTGTAGTAATCTAGTATTTGATAAGCCCCCAAACTGCAGTTTCTGAGATAAGAATTCACTATTTGTCAAAAATTGTTGAGAAGTTGAAGAATAGTATGTTAGAAATTGGGCATTGAATAATATCTAAAAAAAAAATTATAGCCACTGTTTCTGATAAAGGCCTCATTTCCAAAATATATAGAGAATTGATTCAAATTTATAGGAATACAAGCCATTCTTCAAATTGATAACTGGTCAAAAGATATGAAAAGACACTTTTCAGATAAAGAAATTAGAGCCACTTCTAGTCATATGAAAAAATGCTCTAAATCACATTTTATTAAAAAATGCAAATTAAGACAACTCTGAGGCACCAATTAAAACTTCTCAGGTAGGCTAAGATAACAGGAAGAGATACTGATAAATGCTGAAAGGTATGTGAGAAAACTGGGATACTAATGCATCATTGGAATGTGAATCTATCAATATTGTGAAATGACCCAATTCTTTTTTTTTCTTTCTTTTTTTTTTTATTAAAGCTTTTTATTTGTATAACATATGTATGGGTAGTTCCCCAGCATTGATCTTTACAAAGCTCTCCATTACAACTTTACCCCCAGTACCCTCCCCTCCCCTAGATGGCAGGAAGTCCACTACATGTTAATAATGTAATAATAGTTGACAAGTTGTGTAAAAAAAATCCTATCTACAAGAAAAAAAGAAAATCAGAGAAAGGCAACACAATGCAAGCAAACATCAATAGAGATTATGAAAATGTTATGTTGCGGTCCATATTTCATATCCCTCTCTCTGGGTGTATATGGTTTTCTTCAGTGAACAATTGGAACTGGTTTGAGACATTTCTTTGTTGCAGAGAGCCATGGACCTCAGAACTGATCGTCATATAGTATTGTTGTTGTTGTGTATAATGATCTCCTGGTTCTGCTCATTTAACTCAACATCAGTTCATGCAAGTCTCTCCAGGCCTCTCTGAAATCCTCCTGCTGGTCGTTTCTTACAGAACAATAATATTCCATAACATTCATATACCATAATTTATTCAGCCACTCTCCAATTGATGGGCATCCATTCAGTTTCCAGTTTCTAGCCACTACAAAAAGGGCTGCCACAAACATTCTTGCACATGTGGGTCCCTTTCCCTCCTCTAAGATCTCTTTGGGATATAAGCCCAATAGAAACACTGCTGGGTCAAAGGGTATGCACAGTTTGATAACTTTTTGAACGTAGCTCCAAATTGCTCTCCAGAATGGTTGGATCCGTTCACAGTTCCACCAACAATGTATTAGTGTCCCAGTTTTCCCACATCCCCTCCAACATTCGTTATCTTTTCCTGTCATTTTAGCCAATCTGACAGGTGTGTAGTGGTACCTCAGAGTTGTCCTAATTTGCATTTCTCTGATCATTAGTGATTTGGAGCAACTTTTCATATGACTAGAGATGGTTTTAATTTCATCATCTGAAAACTGTCTGTTCATATCCCTTGACCACTTATTTATTGAAGAGTGGCTTGAATTCTTATATATATGAGACAATTCTCTATATATTTTAAAAATGAGGCCTTTATCAGAACCATTAAATGTAAAGATGATTTTCCAGTTTGATGCTTCCCTCCTAATCTTGTCTGCATTAGTTTTATTTGTACAGAAACTTTTTAACTTAATATAATCAAAATTATCCATCTGGTGTTCAATTAGGAGTTCCAGATCTTCTTTGGACATAAATTTATTCTATCTCCACAGGCCTGAGAGGTAAACTATATTACGTGCCTCTAACTTGCTTACAAAATCACTCTTTATATCTATATCTTGAACCCATTTAGATCTTATCTTGGTATGTGGTGTTAGGTATGGATCAAGCCCTAATTTCTTCCACACTAGTTTCCAATTTTCCCAGCAGTTTTTGCCGAATAGTGAGTACTTATCCCAAAAGCTGGGGTCTTTAGGTTTATCAAACACTAAATTGTTAAGGTTATTGCCTAGATTGTCCTGATAACCTATCCTGTGCCACTGATCGACTGCTCTATTTCTTAGCCAGCACCAAATGGTTTTGATGACTGCTGGTTTATAATATAGTTTTAGATCTG
>JAJPUD010004634.1:154128-188902 GCA_023553655.1 Myrmecobius fasciatus | reverse complement strand
GAGAAAAAGAAAAATGTCTAACTAAGAATATAATTCTCTTCTCCAAACACAGGGAGCTGGGGGGAACTTCCCATTAAAACTTGTACCAATCCCAGTGAACCAGAAAGACAATATATCCCTTAAATACATTAAATGTGGGAGAAAAATCAACACAAAGACAAAAGGACACTGTGATATCACCCAGGCCTGGCTCCCAGCATAAATCACTGTGTTATAAGCCAGGACAAAATGTATTTCACCGCTAATTTAAAGACAAGAAGCCTAAGAGGTGCGTTCCAGACTGGATGCCTAGCCTTTTGGGGCTGACAACCCTTGGGGCAGCTCCTTCCCCAAGGTGGGAGTGGGGGGAGGAGATGGGAAGAGACATGGATGGCATGAACACGTACAATTTAATGCCATGTTTGGGGGGGCTCAAGAAGGTCACACAGGAGAAGTAGGATTTTTTTTTTTAATACCTCATCAAGCATAATTAGAAATCACTCCCAAAGAAGTCCCAGGCAGACATTCAGAAGCAAGCCTTGAGTTTATATGGTACAGCCCCTGGGAGTGCTTTTAGCTCTGTATCAGAGAGGGCTAGGGTTACCAAGTACAGTGCCCAGGGGAATCCAAGTCACAGCCAAATCAAGTCCCCTCCAAAGTTTTGGTACATGAGGTTTTGACTCCCCTTCCCAAAAGGCAGACAAATTTTCTCCATCCTAAATTATCTGAAACACACCAGTCACCGAGCTCAGCTCCTTCCGCACAAGGAGGAAACTTCCCCATAAAATTTATTGAGCTTCTCTGGGGAGTCGTATAACTGGTGAACAAGACAGAAGTGAGCTGCCCCTCAGTGTAACACAAATTGAGATCTCTCTTACGAGAGATTGGGAGGATTTCCAATCAGCATCTCTGAGGCCTATTTTTAGTGCCAGAGCCTAAAGATTCTGCCCCCTCCTCTTAAGCTAAATTAGAAACAAAGATCTACATGGACACAGGGTCAGTGACTCCAAGGGGTAAATCAAGGGGAGGACAAACATCATCAGTGCCTGTCAACAATCCAACTTGCCAAGCAGGGCGAGGCTGTGGCTACCACCTCCCGGCACCCTTAATGAGTTCTGGGCGGCTCTGCGATAGCACTGGCCATGGGGTATGTGCAAAAGGCTCCCCATGCCCCCCAGAGGCAGCCAGACTAGCCTATGGCCTCCACCACACTCCCAATTATAGAACTCTGGTGCTGAAGTGGGTGGGGGAGTTCATCTAAGACTGGGACCAGCCGTCTTCCTCTTTGGGGAGGGGCCTGAGACCCCAGAGCACACAACGAGCGGGGCCTGCAAGAGCTCATCCCTGGCTGCTCTGCAGCCCAGTGCTGTTGCACCCAGGACAGCAAGACACAAGGCGGGCTGAGGAAGCATGTTTTTAAAAGGCAAGCATCTGTTCTACTTTGGCACATCCTGGCCGCCCAAATGTTTCTTTCGGCTCTAAACATTTGTTTCACAAATGGAAACGTTTTCATTATGGCACCCAAACAAACATTTGCTTTGGGACAGTCAAAGACCACGAAGGAGTGCTCCGACCTTCTCTCCGTAGCCAGACTCTCAAAGCCGGGTCGTAGGTTTGTAAGGTCTGGGGGCCTCCGAGGTGAAGACGAAAATCTCTCTTGAATGTCTCCAGAGAGGAGAAGGGCCCCTTCTTGGGAGGCAGCATTCTCCAACCTCTTGGACACATGAGGACCCTCAAAGTGGGGGCAAGGTTATCGGGAGCCACCTAATTTAGGATCAAAGAGCTGGAAAGAGAGCATAGCAGCTGGCATTGCCAACAGGTGCCCAACCAGCCTCGGCTACATTATGCCCTGTGACAGAGAAATCTACTCATCATTCTAATCTGAACAGCTTACATTTTAGAAAGTCCTTGGAGGGTGCTGTCTGCCTGCCTTTCGTTTCTGCCATTGGTCCTAGTTTTCTCCACAGAACCACGCAAAAGAGATCTGCAAACTTTTCTGTGTAACAGCCTTTTACCAACTGGAGAAGAGCTGTAATAACCCCCTTCCAGTCCCCGAGTCTAAAGTGACTGCCCCCCACGATTATCCCCCAATTTCTTCACCACCAGGTTGCCCTTGGCTGGGCAGGCTCCAATGTCTCAAGCTCCTGCCTGGCCAGTGGACCCTGTGGGTCCTCTCCCTGCCTTGGATGCCACACTTCCTCCCCAGACTGCTCTGACTTCACAGGCAGCAGGCTCTTACCAGAAAGGGGTCATTTTGAAGCCAAAAGGTCTGGGGCTCAAACCCTGGCTCTGACAAGTCCCTTCATCTCCGGCAATCTCAAAGTCTCCAAAATTCCCAAAGTTCTCTCTGCATCGAGAGGAAGCTCACCAGAGCTCCCCAAATCAGCAAATGCACAGGAAATTTAAAAAACCAAACAAACCACCAATCACCTTGTGGGTTCTGATGCTAAGTTGGAGCACGCCAAGATTTTGTTAGACACAGGTGATCGCTCTCGGTTTCACACTCTTTGGAAATCTGATGGCTGACATCACAGTCTTCACCTGGGTTGAAACACTTAAAAATACTGAGCAGAACAAGTGTAGACTCCTGCGCCATGCCACAAGCTACGGCACCTCACAGCCGACATCAAACACTTACATGAGTAGCATGCTAAAATACAGATCCAACGTCAAGAAGAAATGAGAATAGTCTGGCATTCTTCTTAGTGAACCCGTGCTAATTCTTAGTGATTACCACTTCATTTTTAAGTGCTCAGAAGTTATCTATCTATGTGTTCTGCCAGTCATGAGATCAATTCATTCAACAAACACTGGCAAGATCTTCTATGTACAAATTACCAGGTTTGACTCATTATTCCCTTTTCTAAATTCGGGACATTTGGTCATCTCTAGGCTTCTGGACATGTTCTCCACAATTTCTAAGCGCTTACAGACAGCTCTATCACATCCACAAGTTACTATTACCTGATGAGTTAACATGTATTACCTTATAGAATCCCAGGTAATTACAAGACCTGGCTAACTTGTCTCATGTTGGGAAGTCTGGGTTCTCACCCTAATTATTTCCCTCCCTTTGGAAAGCTGGACAAATCCTTCTACATCTCAACATCTTTCGGTCTGAAAACTGAAGATACTATTTCTTGTTCTTGCCAAGATGTCTGTCTGACTGTCTTGCTCCCATACACTTACTCCAGCAAAAACTAGAAAAATGTACCAGACTAAACAACAATCAAGAAATCCAATGAGAAACTACAGTGATTGACCTCTTCTACCCCAGAATTGAACAAAAAAGCCAGCCAGAAGTCTCTGGGCAATAGGAAAGGGTGTTTTCAGGAAAGCCAGTGCCAGCACAGGCAGACAGGCTCCTAGTGAGCGCAGATAATGGCCAGAGACACAGAGAGCCTACAAGGCTTTCTGTCCAGAGGCACCAAAGCCTCTGTCCCAGGATGGTCACAAGAATCCCAAGATGAGAACCTCAGACCAGGGGGCTTCTTAAACTTTTTCCACTCGGGACCCCTTTTCACCCAAAATTTTTACATGACCTGGGTATATACATATGTAAAATATGTATACAAATCAGACACCGACTGATAATAAATCATTTCTTCACAATCCCCACATTCAGCTTTGAGACCCATATGGGGCGGCAAAGTAGTTTCAGAAGCTGGGCCCCAGGAAGAGGTGGTGCACAGTACAGCATTTAGAACAAGACAGCCAAAGTTCCAGAAGTTCTAAGATTCCTAGCCCTCTGCCCTTAGATGCCATAGGTAGCCCTCCAAACCTCAAAGTTCTGGGGTAAAAAGGGGGGCACTTAACTCGAGGAAGTGTGGGTCAGTATGAGAACTCTAATGACTCAGGAGGAGACCAAGCAGGGTCAACCACCCAACCCACATGGCAAAAAGCCCCTATTCCAAGAGCTAAAGATGGAGATTAGTAAACCAAAGAAGACATGGACTACTATGAAAGATTATCATAAATTTAGAGATCCCTAAAGAGAAGGGAAAAGTACCTCTGTAATAATGATAAATGAAGACAAAAAAGTGGACAGGGGAGGAAATTGATTTTCTACAAAGACTATAAAAATACCTAGAATAAACGAAGAAAGAGATTTTAAACCGAAATAAAAGCTCTGGAGGAAAGAAACAGATGAAAAATAAATTGCTTAAAAGAGAAAGTGGTAAACCTTGTCAAAGAATTGGATTCTCTGAAAACCTGAATATAACAAAAGACAAGAAATATTGGAATGAAATCAAAAGATTGAAAAAAATAAAAGAAAATTTAAGCTATATGATATTAAAAAAAAAAAAACTAACCTAGAAAACAGATCAAGGTGGAAAAAAAAAATCACTGGATGTTCTGAAAACCATTATTTAAACAAAAAAACAAAAGGTTGGACACTCTATTTCAAGAAATCATAAATCAAAACTGCTCTGGTGTATTAGAACCAGAGGGCCCAGTGAAGAAAGGAAAAAAGAATTCCACAATCAACACCTGAAAGAAATCTGAAAAACAGTTTTGCCATAGATAAAACTCAGAACTCTTATTTCAAGTACAAAGGATCCATAAACAAAATTGTACTTGTAGCTTCTATTATAAAACTTTATCCCTGGGTATAATGTAATCTCCTTGAGAGCAGGAACTGTTTCTCTCACTTTTTGAGTCCCCAGTGCCTGACTTTTAAATGCTTAATAAATGAACACTGACAAATCTCTTAGTCCCTTTAAATTTGATCTAGGTTCTAAAGTAATAACTAACATTTATTTAGTATTTACTATGTGCCAGGTACTATGCACATATATCTCATTTTAGCCTCAAAACACCCCCTGGGAGTAGGTGCTATTATTATCTCCATTTTACAGATAAGGAAGATAAAGGAGAAAAAAAAGTTGTTACTTGCACAGCTGAGCCTGGATTCGATCTCAGGACTTTACAACTAGTGGTCTCTCCACTACATCACAATATAAAAGAATTCAAATTCTATCTAACCTAACTAATCAATAATGAAATTGAGGGTTCATCTGTGAGGTTATGCCTTTGACCAATAGACATGGGGTCATTTTCTCCCTTTAATAGATATTTTTGTAAGTTTCTTTCTTTCTTCTTTTTTTTTTTATTAAAGCTTTTTATTTGTATAACATATGTATGGGTAGTTCCCCAGCAATGATCTTTACAAAGCTTTCCATTACAAATTTTACGCCCAGTCCCCTCCTCTTCCCTAGATGCCTGGAAGTCCATTACATATCAATAATATTGAAATACTTGACAAGTTGTGCAAGAAAAATCCTATCTACAAGAAAAAAAAAAGAAAAATCAGAGAAAGGCAACACAATGCAAGCAAACATCAATAGAGATCATGAAAATGTTACGTTGTGGTCCATATTTCATATCCCTCTCTCTGGGTGTATATGGTTTTCTTCAGTGAACAATTGGAACTGGTTTGAGACAATTCTTTGTTGCAGAGAGCCATGTCCATCAGAGTTGATCATCATGTAATATTGTTGTTGCTGTGTATAATGATCTGGTTCTGCTCGTTTCACTCAGCATCAGTTCATGCAAGTCTCTCCAGGCCTCTCTAAAATCGTCCTGCTGGTCGTTTCTTACAGAGCAGTAATATTCCATAACATTCATATACCATAATTTATTCAGCCACTCTCCAATTGATGGGCATCCCTTCAGTTTCCAGTTTCTAGCCACTACAAAAAGGGCTGCCACAAACACTCTTGCACAGGTGGGTCCCTTTCCCTCCTCAAAGATCTCTTTGGGATATAGGCCCAGCAGAAAGAAACACTGCTGGGTCAAAGGGTATGCACAGTTTGATAACTTTTTGAGTGTAGCTCCAAATTGCTCTCCAGAATGGTTGGATCCATTCACAGTTCCACCAACAATGTATTAGTGTCCCAGTTTTCCCACATCCCCTCCAACATTCGTTATTATCTTTTCCTGTCATTCTAGCCAATCTGACAGGTGTGTAGTGGTACCTCAGAGTTGTCTTAATTTGCATTTCTCTGATCAATAGTGATTTGGAGCAACTTTTCATATGACTAGAGATGGTTTTAATTTCATCATCTGAAAATTGTTCATATCCCTTGACCACTTATCTATTGAAGAGTGGCTTGAATTCTTATATATATGAGTCAATTCTCTATATATTTTAGAAATGAGGCCTTTATCAGAACCATTAAATGTAAAGATGATTTCCCAGTTTGATGCTTTCCTCCTAATCTTGTCTGCATTAGTTTTATTTGTCCAGAAACTTTTTAACTTAATATAATCAAAATTATCCATCTGGTGTTCAATTAGGAATTCCAGATCTTCTTTGGACATAAATTTATTCCATCTCCACAGGTCTGAGAGGTAAACTATATTACATTCCTCTAACTTGCTCACAAAATCACTCTTCATATCTAGATCTTGAACCCATTTAGATCTTATCTTGGTATGTGGTGTTAGGTATGGGTCAAGCCCTAATTTCTTCCACACTAGTTTCCAATTTTCCCAGCAGTTTTTGCCCAATAGTGAGTACTTATCCCAAAAGCTGGGGTCTTTGGGTTTATCAAACACTAAATTGTTAAGGTTATTGCCTAGATTGTCCTGATAACCTATCCTGTGCCACTGATCGACTGCTCTATTTCTTAGCCAGTACCAAATGGTTTTGATGACCGTTGCTTTATATTATAGTTTTAGATCTGGTACAGCAAGGCCACCTTCATCTGCCTTTTTTTTCATTAATCCCCTTGAAATCTTTGACCTTTTGTTCTTCCAAATGAACTTTGCTACTATTTTTTCTAGATATGTAAAATAATTTCTTGGGAGTTTGATTGGTATGGAACTAAATTAAGTAGATTAGTTTGGGTAGTATTGTCATTTTTATTATGTTCGCTCTGCCTACCCATGAGCACTTAATGTTTTTCCAATTGATTAGGTCTGATTTTATTTGTGTGGAAAGTGTTTTGTAATTTAGTTCGTATAGTTTCTGACTTTTCCTTGGCAGATAGATTTCCAAATATTTTATCCTATCATCTGCTATTTGGAATGGAATTTCTTTTTGTATCTCTTGCTGCTGAACTTTGTTGGTAATATATAAAAATGCTGATGATTTATGTGGATTAATTTTGAATCCTGCAACTTTGCTAAAGTTGTGAATTGTTTCTAGTAGTGTTTTAGTTGAGTCTCTAGGGTTCTCTAAGTATACCATCATGTCATCTGCAAAGAGTGATAATTTGGTTTCTTCATTACCTACTCTGATTCCTTTTATCTCTTTTTCTTCTCTTATTGCTAAAGCTAACATTTCTAATACAATATTAAATAGTGATGGTGACAGTGGGCAGCCTTGTTTCACTCCTGATCTTATTGGGAATGGTTTTAGTTTGTCTCCATTACATATGATGCTTGCTGATGGTTTTAAATAGATGCTACTGATCATTTTAAGGAAAAGCCCATTTATTCCTATACTCTCTAATGTTTTTAATAGGAAAGGGTGTTGGATTTTATCAAAGGCTTTTTCTGCATCTATTGAGATAATCATATGGTTTTTGTTAATTTGGTTATTAATATAATTGATTATGCTAATAGTTTTCCTAATATTGAACCAGCCCTGCATCCCTGGCATAAATCCTACTTGGTCATAGTGTACTATCCTGGGGATGACTTTCTGTAATCTCATTGCTAATATCTTATTTAAAATTTTTGCATCAATATTCATTAGGGAGATTGGTCTATAGTTTTCTTTCTCTGTTTTCACCCTACCTGGTTTAGCTATCAGCACCATATCGGTCTCATAGAAGGAATTTGGCAGTATACCTTCTGTCCCTATTTTCTCAAATAGTTTTTATAGTATTGGAATTAATTGTTCTTTGAATGTTTGGTAGAATTCACATGTAAATCCATCTGGCCCTGGAGATTTTTTCTTAGGGAGTTGGTTAATAGCTTGTTCTATTTCCTTTTCTAATATGGGGCTATTTAAATAATTTATATCCTCTTCTGTTAACCTGGGCAATCTATATTTTTGTAGATAATCCTCCATTTCATTTAGATTATCAAACTTACTGGCATAAAGTTGGGCAAAGGAACTCCTAATTATTGCTCTAATTTCTTCTTCATTGGAGGAAAGTTCTCCCTCATCATGCTTGAGACTAACAATTTGATTTTCCTCTTTCCTTTTTCTTATCAAATTAACTAAAGGCTTATCTATTTTGTTGGTTTTTTCGCAGAACCAACTCTTAGTTTTATTTATTAATAGTTGTCTTATTTTCAATTTTATTAATTTCTCCTTTTATTTTTAGAATTTCCAATTTGGTATTTAATTGAGGGTTTTTAATTTGTTCTTTTTCTAGTTTTTTTTTTAATAATAAGCCCAATTCATTGATATTTTCTTTCTCTATTTTATGCAAGTAAGCATCTAGAGATATAAAATTGCCCCTTATAACCGCTTTGGCCATATCCCACAAATTTTGGTATGT
The DNA here is from genome assembly GCA_023553655.1 of Myrmecobius fasciatus. Classification (NCBI taxonomy): domain Eukaryota; kingdom Metazoa; phylum Chordata; class Mammalia; order Dasyuromorphia; family Myrmecobiidae; genus Myrmecobius; species Myrmecobius fasciatus. Next base: position 180,464 of record JAJPUD010004634.1, on the reverse strand, counting down.
TGTCTCCTTATTGTCATTCTCCTAGATGAAATTATTGATTGTGTCGATGATTTGCTCTTTCACCCATTCATTCTTCAGGATTAGATTATTTAATTTCCAATTAACTTTTGGTTTATTTTCTCCTGGCCTTATATTGCATGTGATTTTTATTGCATCATGATCTGAAAAAGATGCACTTACTATTTCTGCCTTTCTGCATTTGATTTTGAGGTTTTTATGCCCTAACACATGGTCAATTTTTGTATAGGTTCCATGGTCTGCTGAGAAAAAAGTAAACTCCCTACTGTCTCCATTCAATTTTCTCCATAGATCTATCATACCTAACTTTTCTAACAATTGGTTTATCTCCCTAGTTTCTTTCTTGTTTATTTTGTGGTTTGATTTATCTAATTCTGAGAGAGCAACGTTGAGATCCCCCCCACTAGTATAGTTTGGCTGTCTATTTCTTCTTGCATCTCAATTTCTCCCCTAGGAATTTGGATGCTATTGCACTTGGTGCATATATATCTAGTATTGATATTGCTACATTATCTATGGTACCCTTTAATAAAATATAGTTTCCTTCCTTATCTCTTTTGATTAGATCTATCTTGGCTTTTACTTGATCTGAGATAAGGATTGCTACCCCTGCTTTTTTTTGTTCACCTGAAGCATAATAGGTTCTGCTCCAGCCTTTTACCTTCATCCTGTATGTGTCACTATGTTTTAGATGTGTTTCTTGTAGACAACATATTGTGGGATTCTGGTTTTTAATCCAGTCTGCTATCCACTTCCGCTTTATGGGAGAGTTCATCCCATTCACATTCACAGTTGGAATAACTAATTCTTTATTTCCTGCCATCTTATTTACCCAAGTTATGTTTTCCCCTTTCCTTTCCCCTTTCTCCCTTCCCCCCCTCCCTCCTCAGTACTTTGCTTTTGATGACCCCCTCTCCTAAACAATCTACCACCTTTTAGATCCCCTCCCCCCCTTTTTTAACTCCTTTCCCCTGATTCTTCTATTTTCCCTTCTAATAGTTTATCCCTTTCTTTTTCCTCCTTTCCCTCCCACTTCCCTCTAGCAACAGACAAGTTTCTATGTGAAATCAAGTGTCTGATATACACTTTTAGAACCCAACCTGATGAGAGTAAGATTTACACAATGCTCATCTCCCTCCCCTCTTTCTCTCAATTATATTAGGTTTTCTTTGCCTCTTCAAGAGATTTTACCTTGTTTTTACCTCCTTTTTTTTTTTTTTTAAAGATCTTATTTTACCAGGAGGATGCAGAGAGTCACGTTTTCACTCTGCCATCTTGGCTCTGCCCCCCAGAAGTACCCCAAGTTTCTTTGTTTACAAAGGTTGGTAGCCCACCACTGAGTAATAAGTTTCTCTGCGCTTAGTAAGACTAGTCTTAGAATGGTGATCCATCACTTAAAAAGACTTTTTTCCTTTGATAGAATTTAAGTTCTTTAACTGAGTGAATGCCCATCAGTTGGAGAACGGCTGAATAAAAGTTATGGTACATGAATGTTATGGAATATAATTGTTCTATAAGAAACAATCAGCAGGATGATTTCAGAAAGATCTGGAGAGATTTACATAAACTGATGGATGCTAAGTGAAGTGAATAGAACCAAGAGAATATTGGACATGGCAACAACACGGCAAGTGATGATCAACTATGAAGGACGTGGCTCTTTTTAACAATGAGGTGATTCAGTTCCAATAGACTTATGATGGAGAGAGCCATCTGCACCCAGAAAATGGCCTATGGAGCCTGAATATGGATCACAACACAGTATTTTCATTTTATTTGCCTTTTTCTTTCTCATTTTTCCCCTTTTTGATCTGATTTTTCTTGTGTAGCATGATAAATGTAGAAATATGTTTAGAAGAATTGCACATGTTCAACATATATTGGATTACTTGCTGTCTAGGGGAGAGGGGGAGGAGGGGAAGGAAGGGAGAAAAATGTGGAACATTTGCAAGGGTAAATGTTGAAAACTATCTTTGCATGTATTTTGAAAATGAAAGACAATTATTTTTAAAAAAAAAAGAAAGTAATGTGGAATTTATGATGTTTTAAAAATTAATACAGCATTTGTATAGCATTTAAATGTTTATAAACAATGTGAATTGGAGGCTTCACATACTATCTTCTCTTTATTTTCTGGTGAATATTAATATGCTTTCTTGGTATTTAAGTCCAGAATTTTTATAGTTTAAAAAAAAAAATGAAAATAACATGTCAAGAGTTGGGCCTCAAGTTGCCTCATTTGTAAAATGGACATTTTAATGCTTTACCCAGCCTAAAAAAAAGGGCTGAATTAAAGGATATGAACAGTTTGGCTTTTTTTTTTTCTTCTTATTCTAAAGAACTGCGAACTACTAATGACTATATGAAAGGCTGTTTCAAATTGCTATAAGAAAAATGCAAATTAAAAATAATACTAAGATCTTACCTCATATCCTGCAAATCGGTAAAGATGACAAAAGACTGAAGAGTCAATATTGTGGAGGCAGCAAAATGACAGGCACACTAATAATATACCCTTAATGGAGCTATCAATTGGTCCTACCATTATGGAAAGCAATCTGGAATCATGCTAAGAAAAAGTGACTGATCTGATGGACATGACTCTCTTCAACAATGAAATGCTTCAAACCAGTTCCAATTGTTCACCGAAGAAAGCCATATACACCCAGAGAGAGGGATGTGAAATGTGGACCACAACATAACATTTTCATGTTCTCTATTGAGGTTTGCTTGCATTGTATTTCCTTTATCGGATTATTCTTTCTTGTAGATATGATTTCTCTTGCACAAAAAATGATGTGTGGAAATAATTATACATATATTTGATTTCTTAAGTATTCTAACATAATTGACATGTAGTGGATATTCTGCCATCTAGGGGAGGGGTGGGGAGTAGGGGGGAAAATTTGTAACAGAAAGCTTTGTAAGGGTTAATGTTGAGGAATTACCCATACATATGTTTTGCAAATAAAAAGTATTAATAAAATTTTTAAAAAAAGAGAAAAGAAAAAAGCTTTAAAAAAGGAAAAAAAAAAAAAAGAAAAAGTGACTGAAATGCCCCCATGCCTTTTGAAAGAGAGATGCACCATGAGGATCTATCCCAATGAGGCTCAAGCCACCAACAGAGGCATAGCAGCACTTTTTTATAGTAGCAAAGAACTGGAAATAAAATAAATGCCTGTTGATTAGGGAATAGCCAAACAAATGAAAGTAATAGAATATTATTGTTCCATAAGAAAGAATATGACACACTGAAAGATTCAAATAACCTGATGAAGAGCAAAGTCAGCAGAAGCAGGTAAACAATAAATACAACCATCACAACAACTGGTACTGAGCAACAACAACAAAATTAGTACTAACTACAATGATCAAGTTTGGCCCTGAGAAAAGAGGAGAAAATGCACCCATGCATAATACATACATTACAGTTAACATTATTATTAGTTTTACTGAACTAATGTTTTTCTTTCTTTTTTATTCTCTCAACAAGAGATGGTTCTATAGGTAGAAAAGAAAGGAAGGGTATAATCAAATCAAAATGGATAATAAAAACAAAAGATGTCAATAAAAATAAAAATAAAAAAATCTGAAGAACAATTATTGAGATGGGGAAGTAACAGTGATATAAAAGGATCATTTCACAAAGTTCAAAATATATGAAAGAGAATGTGTGTGTGTGTGTGTGTGTGTGTTTGCAGATGTGTATTTTAAAAGGAAGAATCCTTTCAGTTCTAATATGTAACAGAGGACTTTGTACACAATAAATGTCTGCTGAATTGGACTGAAATTGAATTTGCCCATAATTCTAGGTGACATTTCTTGTCAGTGACAACACCCATTTTCAGATAAACCAGCTATGATGTCATAACCCAAGAATGAGAATTTTTGCTAGCCACTGAAAGTCCACAGTGATGGAGTCTAAAGGAAAATTTTGAGTTTCTTTTCATGCAAAAGCTCAAAGTAAAATGAAGGTGAAAACGAAATAGAATAAATCAAGACTAAACTTCTAAATGAGAGTAAGAGATGCTTTGAACAGCTTGGAAACCAGACTCCCAGGCCAGGATTCTGGGTCCCCCTCCCCACCCCTCTAATGCCTCAAACAGCCAGAGCCACCCTCCTCCCTCCCAGGTGTGTTAGTGTTTCTATACTAAGTGTCATGAGTGAAAATTTTCCACCAGACACAATCAGCTCTTTAAAGTTATGGAGTAAAACTCAGAATCTGTTTTTGATGAAATGCCCCAAAGACAGCAAAGCCTAATAATAACGATGGAGGCCGGGCGACACCATGGCAACCGTGTCCCCCACCCCTGCAGCAGCCACAGTTTCATCATCCCCGCCCCCCGGGGGAGGCCCCGGCACACGCCCGGCCTTGAGTCCTCCAAGGGTACGATTATCCCAGTGTCACCAGTTTCCCCGGGGCTTCCTCCTTAGTAAAAGAGAACTCTTGATGTGGTCTGGAGATCAGCAGAGGCTCGGAAGGCTGAGAGGCGGCAGTCCGGGCCCACCCAGACAAGTCTCTGGGCCTTGGGGCATCCTCCCCAGAACCCCAAGAGCTTCTTTTTACAAACGAGGAACCTGACGCTGGGCAGGCCAGGCTCAGACAGCTGCCCGCAGGGGGCCAGACCCCCAAGCAAACACAGGGGTCACTCGGAGAGCTCGGAGTCAGACCCGCTGCTCCTCCCTGCCCCTGCCCCTCAGTCCAAAGGGGTTTCTTGTGGAGAAGGAATCCCGGCATGCAGGTGAGCATCCTGTCCTGCGTGTGACAGCTAAGTGGCAGGTCTCCCAACGCCGGGACGGCACGTCTACCCCTCACGCTCAGTGCCAGGGTCTCGGTGCTGCCAAGAGGCTCCATTTACTTCTCTGCCCTCCCCCCAATCCCTCACTCTCTCTTTTTAAAAAATCTATTTCTGTTTCTCCCCAAAGACCAGAATGAAGCAAGTGCTGTGACAATGATGCAATACCTGGCCGCAGGTGAGGCCCCAACTCCTCTGCCAGCCTAATGAACGCAGGCAGGCACCAGCATCGGCCAAGTCTTGACAGCAGCCAGGTGCCGGTAACTGCCGCCCCCCAGGGAGCCCTGGTAAACACATCCACCCGGGCCGGATCCTCCGAGTCGGCGCGCGCCCAGAGCCAGATCACACCTTCCCCAGCCCGGCTCTCACACCTCAAAAACAAATTATTTAACTCTCCTCCTCCCCAAGGAATAACGCTCTCATTTCAAACATCCAGCTCCTGGCTTGTCTTTCACATGTGCAGAACATTCTGATAGGTTAAACGCTGCCATTTAATTACTGTAATGAGGGCTGCTTTTTTTGGTTTCCCTAAACACTCATTTTCCCCTCTCTTGTTTTACACTTAAAGTCATCTTTAACATTTTTTTTTTTAAACCAGTGTATGGCACTTCACACTCTTGGGAGGGAGAGAGGGAAGGAGGGAAAGGGTTGCTCATCTCCCCCATTTAAGTCTTTTTCAGTCTTAAGACTGAGCTTTAATGATATCATGCAAGTGGCCAAATGGGGAAAAAGGCCAGAGGGAAGGAGGGGAGCAAGAAAGCAGAGAGATAGGGTAAAAGCAAAGAGGTTCACCAGAATGCTGTCCCACATGCGCTCTGTGACCCCGAGCTCCTCAGGACCATCTCAGGCTGCAGTGAGCTCCTCTGTAACAGGGGGACCCTCATAGATTCTTCTTCTGTAAAATGTAATACTCACTCCACCTAACATTTCACACAGTACTTATATGGCAAGTACACTATTAACTAGAGACACTATGCAAATGTGAGCCACTCAATTAACTAATTTGTGGGCCAGGACTAGTATCAAATCCAATCCAGTCTCCGGGATAGGGTAGCCCACTCACCACTAAGGTGGGGAAGGGACCAGGTTAAGGAAGCAGTTAAGCATCCTCAGGCAGAACAGAAATGCCCTTCTCTGCAATGAAGGGAAAAAGAAAGGGCCCTGGAACAAATTTTACCTGCAGAGATGAGGCTTCTTTCCAAACAAACCTTCAAAAAAAAATAATAATAATGTGCACACGGTGCTTAAATGAACTGCAATTTCTAATATTCCCACCTGCTGACCCAAGTCTGCCTTCAACCCTGGAAATGATACCAGAAGTAGACACTCCAGATGGTCTATGTGCTGCAGATGTGTGGTTACAATCTCACCTACCCATCCATCCATTTATTCATCCACTCATCTATCCATCCACTACTCACCCATCTATCACCCACCCACCCACCCACCCATCCATCCATCCATCCACTACCCACCCAACCACTTATCTACTCATGTATCCATCCATCCATCCATCCATCCATCCATCCCTTAAACAAGCACGAGAATGTACATGGTACTGGGAATACCAAGAAAGGCAAAAATAAAGCCTTGCCTTCAAGGTGCTCATACTCTAACGGGGAAAACATCTATAAATCAGTACTTATCCAAGATGAATTGAGAGAGAGAAAACCTATAGACTTAAAGGGAAAGGCATCAGCAGCTAGAGTTGGACTAGCTCTAGAGAAGACTTTTGGAGCTCTTATTAAGTTCTTTTAGAAAGCACTTCATTTTGGGTTTCTTTCACGCAAAGCTAAGGTGGCATTTCATGGACTGCCTTTTTCCTTCTCCCTCCGCTCAGAACCTTCACCTTGAGGACTTTTATCCTGCTCCCATTTTATCCTGCACCATTCTGCGAGATTAGGGGGATCAAGGAGTTGTCTGTTCTGTTGAGCATGTCAGCTAATTGTAACTATCACTCAAAACAGTGTCCATAGGGTACACAGAAAATGGGGGGATCCAGCTCAGAAGAGCAGAGAGTCAGCACCAGAAAAAGCCAGCCCAAAAGCACCCAGAGAAATGAGATGAAGTACAGAAAGAGATGGCAAATAAAAGGTGGAAGCTAGGAGCTTTGTAGGAGATGGGAGTTTTCAGTGGAAATGAAAGGAAGCTATGACAAGAAATCATAATTGTTCCTTCCCTTTCATAAACACTACTATGCTGTATGTCATCCCTACTGCAATGGCCAATGCACCATGCTTTGGGCTCTGGATGGGCACCAAGGTACCCTCTCCCTGTTCTTAATGCAATTCAGAAACAGCCCCTCTCTTTCTTAGAGCAGGCTAAAATTTCCTAGATCTCAATTCCATGGCTACAGGAAGGACACTGAGCAGTTAGCTGGAAAAAAAAAGCTTCTCTTTTTTGAATGTGGTCCCCTTGGGAGACTGTAGCAAAGGCTGCAGGGGCAGCCCAGTCCTTGGACACTCTATGTCAGGTGACCTCCAGATCTCTGGCCAGATCTCTCTCTAATGCATTTGAAGCGCCTAGTCCCCCAGGGGCTGCTGGATTTCAGGGATCTTTGTGGGGAAGACATACATCTCATTCACTAGAAGGTCATTCCAAGTATAATAATAACAATTACTCATGGATTTATGTTCCTTCTGCAAAGAAACTCAAAATCAGGTACAGTTTAAAAATGAGATGGCCGGACAATTCTGCTTCAGTAAATCTGCATTATGCAGAGAGGAGGCAGTGCTATGGGTCCCAAGCACTGCAGCCATTCAGAATGTGGAGGCCCAGAGCCACTCCATGAGGGGATGGGAAGTGGTCAAGACCTGGACTGTATTAATAAAACAGCTGTGTGGAAGACTAGAGGTGGGGGTTGGAGAGAAAAGGATCTGGGAGCAAGTAGGCTATTTAAGAAGTGACTGCAAATAGGCCCGGTGATGGAGGTCTGAATTAGAGAGGCCATTACTTGAGTAGAGGGAAGAGGATAGATAAAAGAGATGTGGAGGAAGTAAAATTACTAAGGCTTGGTAACTGATGAGATGTGGGGGATGAAGGACAGCAAAGAGTCAAGGGTAATTCTTGTGAATCTGGTTCCTTAAAGAATGGTAGTGCTCTCAAAAGAAGTAGCAGGGAGGGATACATCTAGAGGAAAAGATTAATTCAGTGTTAGATGTGTTGAGTTTGAGATATTTATGGAGCATCCAGCAGCTTTGGGTCCTTCATTTTCAAAGACCAGTGACATCCCACCAAACGATGTCCTGATTTGCCTGTAAATGGGATTTAAGTGAGGCAGAGTTGCACAAAGTTGTCAGCCTCCCTCTGTTTTCCAGAGTCACTGAAGTCTAATGGATGCAGCAATGTCTGACCAACCTCTTAGCTCACCCTCCACCTGCTTCAGTTGCCTTCAGGACTGCTGAAACAAATTGTTCTCATCCCACCCATTCTGCCTAGAGGGCTTCACATGTTTGGGGTATTCACCTCCCTAACTCACCAACAAGACAGAGCTTGGGGAATGCTGGATCAAGAAAAAAACTTTATAAGGATGGGGGAGATTGAATCCAATAACTATTTATTGAGCTGACTGGTTGCTGTCCTTTGTTACTGAAGAGGACCAAAATAGCATCACTACATTAAGAGTTGAGTTACAAACGTGTCTGACTGAGGCTGATCAGACCAATACGAGCTTGGAATGCTCGGCCACAGGTGGGACACAAAGAGTCCCCATGAACATTTGGGGGGCTTCCCTAATTCTGCGCATCTTGTACTTCTGGATTACTTCACTTCTCCTTTGCTCACAATCCCTTCTCTGATGCTGGGTGGTCCTGTGCCAGCATCTCCCATATCATACCATCAATTCTAACATTCTTAAGAGGGAGCAAGGGGTCCTCATATGACTTTTTCTGACCTATAAGTGCCAGCTATGGTGCTAAGCAGGGTCACAAAAAAGAAAAAGACTGTCCCCCTGCCCTCACTATTATAATCTAAGGGGGGAAGATAATGCACAAAAGGAGGCTGGGGGTAGGGGACAGAGCACTGGGCCCAGAGTCAGGAGGTCCCACGTTCCAATCTGACCTCAGACATTTACTGTGGGGCCCTCGGCCAGTCACTTTCAGCCTGATTGCCTCAGTTTCCTCTTCTGTAAAAAAGAGCTATAAAGTACAAAGAGTAAGGCAGGACTGAACCAATTGAACCACAACAAAACAAAAGAAGGCATTAGAGAAATTTGGCAATCCACCTCTAGTCAGAGGGAAGAGCAGGCTGAAGGAGATGGCATACAGGCTCGAGTTAGCAGCATGGGAACGAGATCAGAAGTGACGAGCTTATTTTGGAAAGGGTGTCTTGTGGAAATCTGGGCAAAAGGGAAAGAGAAACCAGGAGATAAGGCAGATTTAAAAATGAGAGACAAAGAGGATGATCAAAAGGAGCAGGGCTCCTAAAAGGGACAGGAAGGGATGAGTGCCAGGACTGACTAAGAAGCACCTCTTGGTCCTTCAGAATAGGAGGCAATGCCAAAGGAAAGGGAAGCTAGAGAACTCGAGGGAGAGCTCCTCAGGAATGGCCTTAGTTTTCTGAGTAAAATGAAAAGACTGATAACTTGAAGAACCAATGCTGGGAAAAGTGAGACACACAGGGAGTCAGGGAAGAAAGAGCAAAATGCCCAGTGTTCCCAATGACATTGGAGTGACCAAGTCAGGACAATGAGACCCCCCAGACACCCTAAGCAGGGCAGAAAGGGCCAATAGTGACAAAAATCCAACGCTGAGGGCTGGAATAGCAGCAGGCCAAGGAGAAAAGGGTTTGAGGGAAGTATAAAGTCACTAGAGACAGACTTAAGAAGTTTATAATTTATAATCTGAAGTAAAAATGAGGCCAAAACATTGGCGTGGATCCCTTGTGGGAGACTTTCAGAAAGACCTGGGTGAGAATCACACAGGAATAAAAATCTGTTCCCTGATCCCAAGGGCCCTGAAGCATTCTGGTGGGGAGGGTCGCTCATGCTTCATCCTGCCTTCTGATGCTCTGGGCCCAAGAGCTGCAAAGCTTTCCAAACCCATGCCAAGGACCAAGCTAACTCTGGAGACATTCCTGTCCAGAAGGCTGGCCACAAAGAAGGGGCATCCTTGGACACAGATGGGGTGAATTTTGAGGAAAGGTACTAGAAACCTGAAGGGGCCCAGCCCAAAATTACAAATGTGCCACCAGTTAGTCACATGTAGGTAACTGAGAGTTAACTATCCATATAGTTTGGAAATCTACCACAGAAATGCATTCAAATAAGTAACTACCACTTCTAAAAGCAAAGAGGATCATAGGAAAATTGAATGTTTATGCAGAAACTGAATTACAGTTCACAGTGTACACATTAAGTGCCCTAGCTCTACCCCCAAATTATCTCAAAGCCATATCTGTACTATTGAGACTGGTCCTTCCACATGCCCCATAGTCCAGCTTTCTATACAATAACACAGTTCAGTTAATAGAGATGAGCTTTGTCTCCCAGAGGTTCAGCCCTTGAGAAAAGATCTCTAAAAGTACAGCACAACAACCCAGGAGAGGCTAGCTTTAATTTTATCATCATAAAAAGGGACATTTGCACATGGACAGCAAGGACAGGAATATCATGTGTGCATGAGAGAATTATAAACACGTTTTTGGTGAAATTCAATAAAGCTGATTCTACTGCATAAGGTCAGCAATTTACTGTAAAAAATGATATGATTGCAATTTTTAATATAACCCATGTATTTGCTGCAAGATGTTCCAGAAGACTATGTAATGTAACCACCCGACCTCTCCACAGGAACAGAATTCACCCCATTTACCCTTTATTGTCTTGATAAAGGTCTGCAGAGTACCACAAAGTCAACAGCTTTTTACTTAACACAGTTACAGGCACTAGCAAGACCAAGATTCTTTCTTCCCTAACATAAAGTAGTTCTGGTGTGATACCTTTCTGGAAGTCCAGAAGCAAATAAAAACAGGATCCAATTCCTTTTTCCATTCCCAGATACAATTAGTGAAATTCTAAATGAAAAGACTTGGACAAAGTAAACCCAATCTGAAGTCATGCAAGATTTAACCCAACAATGTAATTTTCCAAGATGAGAACCAAAGTCTTTCTTTAGAATCCTTACACCATATAGAAGTCTTCCTTTAAAACTGCTCACCCATCCAACATGATTCACAAATAAATGTATATTTAAAAAATTAATGTAACATATATAACCAGAAAAAAAGTTAATTTTAAAAAGGAAAATAAATAAGTAAATAAAACTGCTCACCAAAAAGGTGGCCAAGATAGCGGCATCAGGAAGAAGGAAAGCCCACCTCCCCCATCCTATATCCTCCCAAGGACCTGGAAAACACAACACACTGAGTGTTCCAGCCCAAATCTGGTCAGGAAGACAGGATCCAGCCAGAGTACACCAGAGCATTCCAGCACCGAGAGAATGAAAAAGGACTGAGTGGACACAAAAGCAAAAAACAACAGCACAGAAAGAAATGGTAGGGATCTCTGAACTTAATTAGGGTACAGGACCAAGTGCCTTTTGGCAGCTCTGTCATTCACCACCCAGTGCTGGGAAATGGATTGAGGTGGGCTGAGGGACAGACTGGCAGTTAGGGGTAGTAGAAATGAGCAGCTGCAGTCATGGGACCTAGATAAGAAACAAGTTCATAAGGCAATGGTAGCTGGGTGATCCCAGGAGCAGAGCTGTTCCTCTGCTCTGGATGCTATCTAGCCAGGCTTGAAGCCTGCAGTGGAATAACCAGGGTTGGAATTTGGAACCATCAGTCCCTGTGAACCTGCAGAGTTCCCAGCTGACTGACAAGAGCTGAATCCTGAAGGATGCTACTGGAACTGCAAATTAGAGGAAACCACATAGAGCTCAGACCAGGATGGCAGTGAGTAGAAGTCAGTCCAGATCATATCACTTTGGGAGCACCCCAAAACTGCAGGTCTTCAGCTTGGGGTATAAAAAGCAACAGGAGCCAATAAGACAGAAACTTTGTCCAGACAATCCCCAAAGAGCCTAACTTTAGTATAAAATGTAAACAAATAAAGAATTCCACCAAAAAAAAAGGATTATGGTAATAGGAAAGCTTGAGACACAAAGCTAGAAGAGAATGACTTAAAACCCTGTAGAAGTAAAGCTTCAAAGAAAAATGAAGCTTGATGCTTGAACACAACAGATGTCTAAGAATTCAAAAGAACTTTAAAAAATAGTTAAAATAGAATTTTAAGGGTCAAATGAGTGTCAGAAGTAAAAAAAAATGGGAAAAGAAACAAGAGTTATGGAATATCTGAAAAGAGAATTAACAGTCTGGAACAAGAGGTACAGAAAAGGCTTTGTACCTAAGAAAACAATTCCAAAAATTAGAAGTGATCAAATAGATGCTAATGATTCTATGAAAAATCAAAAAAATATTAAAACAAAAGCAAAAGATTTTTTAAAACTCAAAAAAAAATTGAAGAAAATGTGAAATACCTTATAGGAAAAAAAAAATGACCGGAAAAGAGATCAAGGAGAGGTAAATGAACAATCTGAAAAACATAAATTAAAAAAAAAAGAGCACAGACATCATATTTCAAGAAATCATGAAATAAATCTGCTCTAATTTCTTATAGAAAATAGAGATTAAAAAAATCCACCAGTCATTTAATGGAAGAAGGGGGAAATTATTTCATGGAAGGGGGAAATTATCACATAAATGAGGCATGCAATAAAAATCTGCAGGAGTGGGGGAGGAAAGCAATACTTGAACTTCACTTTTATCTGAACAAATTAAAGGAATATACATACATATACAAAAGTGCAGAACAAGAAAAAGGAGGGAAAGGGATTAAGGGCAAGGAAGGAGAATAAAGAGAACAGATTAGGCAAGAAACAAAAGGAAAAGTATAAAAGAACAGGATGTAGGAAGATATACAATAAACTATGAGAAACGTAAATGTGAATGGGATCTACTCACCCATAAAGTGGAAGAAGAAAGCAAAATGGACAGGAAACTAGAATCCAACCCATGTTGTTTATAAGAAACACACTTGAAACAGAAAGATGCACACAGAGTTAAAATAACTGATTGGAGCAAAATCTATTGCTTCAAGTAAACAAAAAATGTCAGGGGCAGAAATCTCTTACAAAGCAAGAACAAAAATAGCTCTAATTAAAACAGATAAACAGAAACTATATTTGCTAAATGGTTTACAGGCAACAAATCAACATGAATACTAAACATTTATGTACCAAATGGAGTAGAATATATAAATACTAAAAAGAAAAGTTAAATGAGTTACAGAGAGAAATCAGTTGTAACACTATAATAGTGGAGAATCTCAATGTATCCACTTTCAAAGGTACCCTTGCTCAACCTCTCATGGCTCCCTTTTCCCAACTCCCTCATCTGGGTGAGAATATTGTTGTTCAGTCGTTTCAATCCTGCCCAACTCTTCATGACCCTATTTAGGGTTTACCTGACAAAAATATTGAGGTGGTTTACCATTTCCTTCTCCAACTCATTTTGCAAATGAGGAAATTGAGGCAAACAGGGTTAAATGACTTGCCCAGGCTCACAGAGCTAGTAAGTATCTGAGGTCAGATTTAAACTCAGGAAGATGTCTGACTCCAGGACTAGTGCTCTATTCACTGTGCTACCTAATTGTCACTACTTCATATTTTACAGAAAAAAATAAATAAATGAGGCTATTCACTATGAACTCTCTTCTAATCTTTTCCTCATTCCTATCACACAGATATCTTCTGACCCTTTTTCAACCTTCACTCCTCTCACATGATGGAGGTACCTTAACTCTGCACCCAATTTAATCCCTCCTCTACCTGTTCACACAATCTCTTTCCACTCCATCTTCTCCAACAGAATGTCTGCTCCATCACCAGTGCTCTCTCACTTATTTTCACTCCCTCCCTCTCTACTGGCTCATTTCCTGCTGGCTGCAAACATACCCATATTTCTCCCATCCTGAAAAACCCATCACTTGATTCTTCATCTCTGCTAAAGATTGTCCTATTTCTCTTCTGCCCTTTGTATCTAAACTCCTCAAAAAAAACCATCTACAACAGGTACATCAAACTTCTCTCTTCTTACTCTCTACTGAACCCCTTAAATCCGGCTTCTGACCTTATTACTGCACTGAAACTGTTCTCTGCAAAGTTACTAGTGATCTCTTAGTTACCAAACCCAATGTCATTTTCCTTGACCTCTTTGCAGCCTGTAACACTGCTGATCACTATGTGCTCCTTGATGCTCTCTACGTTTTTGGACTACCTCTCTCCTGGTTCTCCTATTCTTTCTGTCTCCTTTGTTATATCCTCTTCCAGATCATGCCCTCTAATACTGGATGGCCCTCAAGGTTCTGTCCTAATCCCTCATCTCTTCACTTGGTGATCTCAGTAGCTCTAAATTGAACTGCTATGTCTATGCTGATGATTCCTAAATCTACTCCCCCTGCTCAAAACTCTGCTGACCTCCAATCTCCAATTGTCTTTCACACTTGAACTGAAGGTCCAGCAGAAATCATAAACTCCATTACTTTACCCCCAACCTACCCCCTACTCCTCCTTTCCTCCTAGACTCACAACCTAGGAGCCATTCTTTCACCTCCCTTTTCCAAGCTCTGCCAAAGGCTTGCCAATCTCACCTTTTCCACATCCCTCTTCTCCGGACACTGCAGGCTCCCATCACATCACACCTAAATACTTCAACAGCCTACTGATGAGTCTGCCCATCCAGTCTCCACTCCATTCCATCCCTCATTCAGTCACTAAAGTGATGTTCACTGAAGTACAGATCTCACCATGTCATCCCCAGCTTAACAAATTCCAGAGGCTCCTTATCACTTTTAGGAATAAATATAAATTAGTCTACTATATTTGACATTCAAAGCCCTTCATAATCTAGCCCCTCTTCCCCTTCTAGTCTTCTTACACCTTATTCTCCTATATTTACTCTTTGATCCACTGGCCTTCTGGATGTTCCACAAACAAGAACTTTCATTCTCTCAGCTCTGGGCATTCCCCCCCCAGCTGTCCCCATTCCTGGAATGTTCTCTCTCCTCTGCTCTGATTATTGACTTCTCTGGTTTCCTTTAAGTCTCAACAAAAATTCCATCTTCTACATGAAGTCTTCCTCAACCCCTCTTAATTGTAGTACCTTTCCTCTATTAATTATCTCCTAGTTATCCAGCATACAGGCTGCTTTGTAAATATTTGTTAATATGTTGTCTTTCCCATTCCAAGTTCTTTGAGGGCAGGGACTGCCTTTTGTCTCTTTTTGTAATCTCAGTGCTTAGCAAAGTTCCTTGCACATGGTAAACAAAAAAGAAATGAAGGATTTGAAAAGAATTTGAAAAAAATTAGATATGATAGATCTGGAGAAAAATGAATGGGAATAGAAAGAGCATATCTATTTCTTAGCTATGCAAGGTGCTTTCTCAAAAATTGACCACATATCAGAACATAAAAACTTCACAAATGCAGAAAAACAGGAATATTAAACACATCTTTTGCTTACCATAAGGCAATAAAAATTAAGTTCAATAGAACACTTGAAGTAGAGATTAAAACCTAATAGGAAATTAAATCAATTTTTAAAAATGGATGAGTCAAAGACTAAATCAAAGAAACAATAATTTTGTTTAAAAAAAATAATGACAACAAGACAACAAATCAAAATTTGGGGGATGCAGCCAAAGCTGTACTTAGAGGAACTTTTATTTCACTAAATGTTTTAATAAGTAAAAGAGAAAAAGAGATCAATGAACTGAATGTACAACTAAAAAAAAAAATCTAGAAAGTCAACAAATTAAAAATCCCCAGACAGCACAATAAAAATCCTAAAAATCAAAGGAGAGATTAACAAAATTGAAAATGAAAAGTCCATGGAATTAACAGAACTAGAAGCCATCTTTTTTTTTTTTTTTTTGGGCAGGGGGTGGGGAGTGGATAACAATAAAACAGATAAGCTAACTTGATTTTTAAAAAGTAAAAAAGAAAATTGAATCAAACTGAATCACTATCAAAATTGAAAAAAAAAAAGTGAACTTAAAACCAATGCAGAGGAATAAAAATTATTAATGGCTATTTCATGCCAAAAACAAAACAAAATATGACAACATAAATAAAAAAAAAATTATAAAAACACACATAGTCCAGATTGACAGAAGAAATAAATTACTAAATAACTCCATCTTAGAAAAAAGAAATTGAAAAAAATATAAATGAACTCCTATGGGAAAAAAATCCAGAATCAGGTGGATTTAAGAGAATTCTACCATACATCTAAAGAACAATTAATTTTAATTTTATATTAAACTCTTTGGGAAAAAATAGGAAATGAAAAAGTCCTACCAAATTCCTTCTATGACACAAATCTGGCCCTTATACCTAAACCATAGAGAGTCAAAAAACAAATAAAAAAACTATTGCCAATAAAAAAAAACTAATGAATTGCACCAGTATAAAAAGATTTTAAATAAAAATCAGCAAAGAGATCACAGATTATACACTATGATCAGGATAGATTTATATCAGAAATGCATAACAGAAAAATATTAGGCATTATGATTTTTATTATAAATATAAAATTGTTATTATATATATATGGATATATATAATGAAATATTAGGGTATTTGATGTTAGGAGAATTATTAAAATAATCATGCTGATAAACAGAAACAAACAAAAAAAACACCTTGATTATTTCAATAGAAACAGAAAAGGTATTTGTTTGTAAGGGGGGAGACAAATAGAAAAGCCAAGATACAACACTAGAAAGCATTAACATATACATAACTTACACATACACAGAGCAAGCATTATCTTTAAAGGGGGAAAAGATAGAGGCTTTTCCAGTAACATCAATATTAAAGCAAGGATATCCTAAAAATCAAAGGAGAGATTAACAAAATTGAAAATGTACCACCAACACCAACACCATTCAGTATAGTGTTATAAATGCTGGCTATATCAGTTAAGACAGGAAAGGTAAATGAAGGAATAAATAAGTAAAGAAGAAACAAAATTATTACTTTTAGCATGTGATGCAAAGGTTTACCTTGAGAACATTAAAGAGTCAACCCAAAAAACCCACCTGATACAATTAACAACTTCATCAAAATTGCAGATAAAATAAAAAGGCTCAAATCATTAACATTTCTCCATATTGCCTACAAAATGCAGCAGTAAAAGACAAAAGGAGAAAAGACATTCAAAATAACTACATTTGACACACAAAAATAATACCAACACAATTACAAAACTCTTTACTCAAATAAAGATAGATCTAAATGAGATTGGAGAAATACTAATTACTTATGGATAGACTACCTAAATTAATTTGCTTATTCAGTGTTATGGCAATCAAACTGCCAAAGAACTATTTTATAAAACCAAAATCAAAATGAAATAAAAGTTATCTGGAGTAAGAACAAGCCAAAAATATCAAGGGAATTAATGGAAAAAAAAATGGATAGGAAGGGTGACATCATAATCAAATTAGAGGAGTATGGAAGAAAATACCTGTCAGATCTATGGAGAGAGGTAAAAAGTTTGTTTTGTGTTTTGTTTTGTTTTTTTGCAAACAAAACTTATGCAATTAAAATGAAAAGAGAACCTGGAAAATAGGGGAAAGTCTTTGTAGTATATTTCTCTGATAAAAATTTCACTTCTAAGATAGGAAATGGATTCAAATTATGATAATAAGAGCCATTCCCCAAATGATAAATTCTGAAAGGATTTGAATAGGCAGTTTTTAGAGGATGAAAAAGAAATAGATTCTACCAATTCTACCAATAATCATATAAAAAAATGCTCTAATCCACTAATTGAGAAAAGCAAATCAAACAACTCTGAGAACACACCTCATGTCCATTTGATTGGCAAAGCTGACAAAAAAGGAAAATGATAAATGTTGAAGGAGTTGCCAAAAACAGAGGCATTAATGCACCGCTGGTAGAGCTATGAATTCTGGAAAACAATATGGAACTGAGCCCAAGCTATTAAATTGTGCATACCTTTTAACACAGGGATATGTCAACTAGGTCTATACCCTAAAGAGATCTTTAAAAAGAAAAGAGGAAAAGCTCTTCTATGTACAAAAATACTTATCCCAGCTGGTTTTTGCAGTAGCAAAGGAATGAAACTAGAAAATGGAAACAATTAAGGAATGGCTGTGCATATAGGTTATGGTTTATGAATATGATAAAATACTATTATACTGTAAGAAATTATGAAAGGGATGATTTCCGAAAAACTTGATAATCGACTTTATGAAATGATGCAAAGTGAAGAGAAGGAACCAGGAGAACATTTTGTATAGTAAGAACAATATTGTAAATAAAAACAACTTTGGAAGACTTAAGAAGTCTTAATTAGTTTTATGAACAAACACAGTTCCAGAGGATTTAAAATAAACATGCTATTCACCTCTCAACAGAGAGGTAATGGATTCATTTAGGTTTGGTTTCGTTTTGGGTTTTTTGTTTTTTGACATAGTTAATGTGAGAATTTGTTTTACTTGACTAAACATGTTTGAAATAGGTTTTATTTTTCTTGCTTTCCCAATAGAGGTCAGAGAAAATAATGGAAAGAAGAAAATGCAGAGCTGAAAAAAAAAATTGAATTTTAAAAAATTATACAACAAAGCATTTTAAAAATAAAATACAATTATTTTCAATTGTTATAGGTATGAACTTATCACACACACACATTTATAAACATAATCATAGACTCCTTATGCATCTACTAGGCTGTAAGCACCTTTAAAAAACCAATTAATCAACAAATCTTCATTAAGTATCCACTGGGTACAGTGCATAGTGCTAACTCCCAGGGGAGATGGCAAATTTTTATATGATACAGAACCCTGCTCTCCTTAATTTTGTGGTCTAGTAGAAAAAGAAGTCATACCTGCACTTACTTCCAAGGTTTGGGATCTCCTCCAGGTGGGGATTTCTTCTACCAAGATCACAATCTCTCTAAGACTCAGTAGATAGTCTCTACCAATTGCTATGTCCAAGAGAGGCAGCACTGAGTAGTAGATAGCCAGGTTCCTGATAGAGAAGAACTGGGTTCAAGTCTTGCCTCTCATATATATCTGTGTGTCCTTGGGCTACCTTCCGAGACCAGAAGTTGCAGACCAAATGCCAACCTGAATAAGTAGAGGGGATTTCTCACTGGGAATTTGCTGTCACAGGATGTAGAATTGACAGGGTTTAGTAACTGATTAGATATGAGGGTTGTGGGGCAGGTACCAGTCAATAATAATTTCACACTTATCTCTTGGGTCCCCACTACACCAATACCATAGAAAGACAATGGAAAATCAGTAAATGCTTTCACTGTACTAACCTTAGGTCACTGGGGTCCAGGGTACCAAGACACGAGTCTAGTTAAAACCACTCTCAATGGCAATATCCACTGGGACAGAAGGGGCAGGGGAAAGGAGTTTCCCTCAGCTCACAGATTTAAGGCCTCAAAGGTCGTAACAGCATGAGGTCCAGAGTGTTGAAGGGACTTGCCTGTAAGCACAGGCAGCAAGTAGCAGGGCTGAAATGTGAATCTGGCTCTTCGGGCTCCAAATCCATCTCCCCATCAACCTTACAAGGTTAAGCTCTTTCTCTTCTTCCTCCCCCTAAAGGTGCTCTCATCTGTCATCTGTTCCTCTGAGCTAGATTCTGCCTGCACAAGTTCTCTCTCTTTAAAGGGCTATGTAAGAAAAAAGTTCCTAAATTAGGTTAAATATCTGAAATGGACTCCAAATGGAGGCATCATGGAGCTCCATATTTATTCTCCCTCTCAATTACATTCTGATCCAATTACCTCCATTTCTAAGTGCCTCTACCTCAAGCCCCACCTGGGCCCTTTCTGTCAATGCCCCCAAGTTCTGTAATCATGTCTGGGGAAGTGACCACGGCTGCTTTAGCTGAGCCAAGGTAACCCTGACTGCGGATGGCTAATGTAGCCAGGACTGCAGAAGGGTCAGTGGTCAAGCGTGTTGCTTGTTGGCCACCAGTGCAGCAACAGCTGGAAGCTACAGAGGGCTGGGAGAGCCCCATTTCTGTAGACTTCAGTTTTCTCTGAAAACGCTGACATTGTGTGATTGTGATTCTTTTATCCTCTCCCTTGCTCCGACCCCAAGATTCTATGGAATGGCAAACTCCAACTTTCTGAATGAAAGCCACTGACAGCAGCACTTCACAAGCAAATCCACCCAAGCCCCGCCCCAAACCCATAACATTTTAATCAACCATCCAATTACTGAAAGGTTCTGTTCAGGGCCTTTTAAACTAAAAAGCATAATTAAAAGTAAAAAGGAGATCGAAGCCACATTGTCTGCTGGTGCTCCTGAGGATGGCTGAAAGGCTCAAGACCCTCCTCTCCTCCACTAGAACATCTGGAAACCAAACAGAGCTGGTGAGGGAAGCCCGGCAAAGGCCCCCTCCCAGACAAGCCTAGAGGCCAGGTCCCATGCACACACTTCCAGGACGGTTCCTGGCTGTGAAGAGCCAGGGGGCCAAGCCCCTCCCTGCAGCAATGGAAGCACCTCCAGTGGCCCAGGACGGGGTGCAAGATCACCAAGGCTCACTTCAAAAACTGCCAAGGAAGAAAACACAGCCTCTGGTTTCAAGGAGAAACACAGTGGCCACATCTGTGACTGAGCAAAATTCATCCTACTGAACAAAGTTAATTTGAAATCTTTTGCTTTACAGGTTAGTCAATGCTAAATTTATTTATTTTTAAACTGGGATGGTAATTGAAAACCATGGATGTGTCCCATATCTCACATAATACCCATCGGAGCCCTGAGCACACGAACAGACCACTCCCTAGGCCCCCAGCTCCCTTTCCAGGCTCATCTTAGGTCTCCCCTTCATCCCCACCCCCATTCCGGGCAGATACCCAGGCCTGGGAGGCCCTCCTTCCTCCTTTCTTCCTCCCCCAACTCCGAGCTGTCCTCAGAGCTGAGCTCCAACACCAGGTCCTTCCTGACCCCCACAGCTATTGGCACTCACTGTGCCCCCTGGATTTACTCACTGTAGCTGGATAGAGACTGAACAATGTCCCGAGAAATAATGTCCAGTAAGGAAAATGCCTAGATGTGCAGCACAAAAACACTTTGTAAAGCTTTTGCTAATAGACTATATGTAAATATTTAACTCTAGTGGAAAGAACCAAAAGGGCAATAGAAGGATGCACAGGAGGAGATCTGCAGCATTCGTTCATTCAATCAAGGAGCATTTAGTAAGTACCTATTCTATATTTTGCACCATGCAAATACAAAACAAAAAGCCCTGCCCTTCAGAGGTTTACATCCTACTGAGAGATTACAACTGATAAAATATCATTAATTCATCAATACTATTTGAAGAGAGTGGAGAGAATCAAGAAAGATTTTCTGAAAAATTCAATTCCAGAGTAGGATGAAGAGAAGCAAAGGGGTCTATGATGTTGAAGTGAAGGGAGAAGGCGTCCTGGGGAGGCAAAAGCCTCAAGAACAGAGATGGAACGTCCAGGCTAAAAAGTACCAGGCAGACCAGTTTGGAGTGCTGGAAGCCTAGGAAGGTGACAAGCAGGCCCCAAAGCAGAGTATGTAAAAAAACCCCTGAAGATTTCTGAGAGTAAAAAATGTCAAACCTGAGCTTGAGAAAGATCACTGTGGCTGCCACTAGGAAGAAGGACCTGGAGGACAGAAAGACTAGTAGAAGGAGACCAGCAAAAGGATAAGGTCCTGAATTAGGGGGGTTCCAAGATGTTGCAAAAGTAGAACTCATAAGATTGAGGAGTAATTGGATATTGGGAGGCAGGGGAGAATATTGAACATGACTCTAACCTTGCAAACCCTCAGTGACTAGTACCCTCAGCTTTGTAAGGGAGATAAATTTAGGGCGGAAAATGATGGGTTTCATTTTGGAGCTTGTGGTGTCTATGGGATGTCCAGGTGAAAATGTCCAATAGTCAGGTAGTGATACAGGCAGGTCTGGAGCTCAGGAGAGATTAGGAATGGATTAATAGATTTGGAAGTCATCAGCATAGAGGTAAATGAATCCATAGAAACTGATGAGACCACTAAAAGACTGGGTGAAATGAAAGAACAGAGAGCCTTGATATGCATACACAATTATGGGGCAGTGTGTGGGATAATGATCAAGCAAAGGAGATTAAGAAGGAGCATCTAAGATCAGGAGGTGAGAACACTGTCAAGAAAGCCTAGAAAAAGATAAAGTATACAAGAGGGAAAGGTTATTGTTCTTCATTATGAAGGATCATCAAAATGACATTACTATGTCAAGGTCAAGGTATCTGTGTCCAACTGTGGCTGATCAGACCACAGTGAGCTGGAAGGGCACAAATGGTCCCTAGGAACATCTGGAGTGGATTGTCTAACTCTGTGCACCTCACAGTTCTTCTGAGCTCCTGCAATTATGTTTTGCTCACAGAGCACAACATCTTCTCTGATGAAGGCACGCCATGCTGGGCAATCCTGGGCCAGTGTCTCCAATATCATGCAATCAATTCTAAAAGTTTTAAGAGAGACCTTGAGAGTGTGCTTATATCTCCTTGTGAGTTCATAAAACAATCTTTTAGGCAAATAAATATTTAGAATTCAAACAACATGGCCAGTAGAGTTTGGATGTTTAGCAGTTCAGCTCAAGAAAGGGCCTCTGGTATCTTCTCCTGCCAGGTGATCTGAATCTTCCTAAGACAATTCAAATGGAAAGCTACTCAGTTTCCTGCCATGGTGCTGGTAGACTGTCCAAGGTTCACAGGCATACAACAATGAGCTCTGTAGCCCTCCAGTTTGGTGAACGGTCTAATACCTCTTCTCTCCCACACTTGCCTACCGAGCCTCCCAAACACTGGGCTAGCTCTGGCCATGAAAGAATCAACCTCAGCATCTGTGTACATCCATGGAAAGCATATTGCCAAGATAAGTATAGCCATCCATAGCATTTAAAATTTCTCCATTTGTTATAACTAAGGTTTCCATATATGGATGGCATGGGGCTGGCTAGTGAAGAATCGGTGTTTTCCAGGTATTGATAATGAGGCCAAAATTAGGATAAGGGGCAGAGAACTGATCCACACTCTGGTGCACCTTAGCCTCAGAGGCTGCACTGAGTATGAGATGAGGGAAAGGAGGTAAACAGTATCAAAAGCTTCTTGACAGAGAAGTCAAAAAGGGGAAAGACTGAGTTAGCAATTACAAGATTGTTGGAAACCTTGGGAGAGCATTTTCAGTCAAATCATAGGGTTAGAAACTAGACTGCAAACAGTGAAAAGTGAGAAAGGAGGAAGAGGTGAGGAAGTCAAGGCAAGGAGCGCAGACATAATGTCAATGGTTTTGTATGTGTGAAGTGGAATAAAAGTCAATGTCCCTCAGAGAGATGAATCCTCGGATTCCTAGAAAGAAGAATTTCACATACAGCCAAAGTACACAATCTCATACCCTAGAATTTTCATTTAGGATTCTGTGGTTAGCAGCAAATCATTGCTTTTTTTCTCGTATAATTCCCCTAGGAAAGTGACTAGAACAACGATCCTATTCCAGTAGGATATCCTGATGCCCACAGGCACCTTCTTCACAGCTAAGCAGTCTTAGCCTGAAGCAGGGACAAGTGAAGCCCAGAGCCACACAACCAGAGCTGGCTCTCTATCTACTATATTTGCTGTGGTTCATAATTCTACAGGTTAAGAAATAATTCTCTCTTTTCCTCTGGAGCATAATCTCATAAAATATACATTTTAAGAATTCTGTCTCCAGTAACTGACAAGAAAGTCACCATTTTAAAGGCACATTACTGAGAGACTTCAATTATATTTGAAGCATTATAACAAGCATACCAGGTTAGAGCCACACTGTATTTTTATAGGCAATAAAATACCTAGCATTTAAACAGCACCTACTATGTGCCAGGTACTAGATTCTCACGACAATCCTGGGATAGCTTATTACCTCTGTTTTAGGCTTGGTGCTCTGTGCACTGTGGTTCCTCCTAGCTGCCTCAGAGACTCACATTACTATGGACCTAGAAAGAACCTAAGAAATCAATCATGTTTCTAAAATACACAGATGAGGAAACCAGGGCCAATAAAGGTAAAGTGACTTGCCTATGGTCACACAGTCACATTGGCTTTTCCAGAATTCTCCCTATCTCTTGCCTCCTGATAGAGCCTCCAAAATAAGCCCAATTTCCCTAATTCTCTGTAATTAACACTGGAGTCCTTACTTCAAAGGATTTGAATTATTGCAAAATGACATTTCTTGGATTCCCTTGAATGGAATGGCATGTTTTGCACATACAGACACTCCAATGTTTGATGAATGGCTCCTACCACAAACAGAACCTAGCTAAAATGGAAATGAGCAGTTTCTTCCATAACCCACCTCACCTCCAAATGTCACCTCCATCCACGGAGGGCACTCCCAGCCTCAGAGGCTCTTCTTCCCTCTCCACAGCCAGTTGGCTTCCAGGTCTTGTAAATTCTACCTGGCTCACACCTTCTGTCCACTCAGTCACCATTCTCAGCACTCATCCTTTGGCCAAGGGCCATAGTGCCTCAACTGGGTTCCCCACTCCAGTCTACTTTCTCTAATTCATCCTCCAAACAACTGGCAAAAGTATCTGCTTTAATCAATCAATCCACAAGCATTTATTAAAGGATCACCATGTGCCAAACAATGCTAAACTCTGGGTACAGAAAGAAAGACAACAACCTTCTACAGGGGAAGTCTACATATATAAATCAGTTGTGTATATAGAAGATAAAGTAAAAAGATGGATCCATTGTTTCTAGGACAAAATACAAACCATTTAGGCAGTCATTCTAAAGCTCTAACACATGGCTGCAGCCTATGTTTCTGGATATATCCCACGACTCTCCTCTCTATCTCTTTCTGTGTGTGTATGTGTGTGTGTGTGTGTGTCTGTTTTTCTCTGTGTCTGTGACTCTCTTAATGATTGCCCTGTCCAGAGTACAATGGATCTGTCCCCTCTTCATTATGAGAAGTTCAAGCACTTCTTGTACAGTCCCAGATTACCTGACCTGACTCATTAAGTTTGCCATCCACTAAAATCACCAGCCCTTTTTCAGACAAATCATTAACTGTCTCCCTCTTCCTTATGCATTTGCAAGATTGACTTTTCTTTCTTTCTTTTTTTTTGGTTTTGTTTTATTGAGACAACTGGGGTTAAGTGACTTGCCCAGGGTCACAAAACCAGGAAGTGTTAAGTGTCTAAAGCCAGATTTGAACTCAGATCCTTCTGACTTCAGGGCTAGTGCTCTACCCACTGTACCACCTAGCTGCCCTGACAAGGTTGACTTTTTAAAGCTCAAATATAAGGCTTTGCATTTATGTCTATAGAATTTCAATTAATTCGCTTCAGCCTCATGCTCTGGCCTAGCAAAACCTCTTTGGATCCCAAATGGTATCTGGTGTGTTAGCTGTGTATCCCTCCCAGTTCTGTATCATCAGCAAACTAGATGAGCATGCTATTGGTGTTTTTATCCAAGACACTGATAAACAGATACTAAACAATCAAGGTGAATCAAAGACACAACTGGAGACCTCTTGTTAAGTTAACATGGAATCAGTGAAGACTATTGTGAATCTCTTAACTGGACCCCCACCAATTCCAAAACCATCCAACTGTTAGAGCCAAGGTCTTTTCCACAAGAATGTTAACAGGTACTTGACCAAATTCTCTGCTAAGATCTAGGCATTCATCATGGAGATCACGCTCCTGATTTGCCAGCTAAATAGATAACCAGATCAATGGTGGAAAGAAGCTCAAGGGAAGGGACAGATTTGTGAAGAAGCTGGACCTACTCCCTGATTAGATACTCACTAACCAGCTCTAGAACTGCTCCTTCTAGTATTTCCCCAGTCATTAAAGCCAAGTACGTTCATCTCAAGTTTGCATTTCCTTTTTCAAAAATGAGGGTACTCCCACTTCTCTCCTTCTCCCCAACCTCTCAAATATCACCAATTGACTGGCTGGCCAATCAATAAACATTTCTCAAGCACCTATTCCATGCCAGGTCACAGTGCCAAGCACCAGGAATAGAAAGACAATCCCTGCTCTCAAAGAGCTCCCAGTCTGATGGGAAGACAATATGCAAATGATTATGTATAAACAAGATACAGATAGGATAAATTAAATCCAGTTACCCGACAGAGGGCTCTAGAATTAAAGGGGATCAGAGAAGGCTTCCTGTAAAAGGTGGTTCTTGGAGCTGGGATATCAGGTGGAATTGAGGAGAGAGAGAATCCCTTGCACAGAGGGGCTGGGGCAGGGCCAGAGATAGTCAGTGAAAAGGCCTGGACTCTGGACATCGAGGAAATCGGAATCCCTGCATTATTGGCTGGGGGGAGGATGGGAGAGGCAGGAGAAGACCAGACGTGAGGAAGCTGGCTCTGAGAGCTGTGCACATCAGCAAGAGGGTTTCATTCTGGATCCTGGAAGTGAAAAGGAGCCGCTAGAGTTTCAGGGAGGGTCACTTTGGCACCTAAAC
>JAJPUD010004634.1:45349-154028 GCA_023553655.1 Myrmecobius fasciatus | reverse complement strand
TTTTTTTTTTTTTTTTGCTTTTTGCTGAGGCAATTGAGGTTAAGTGATTTGCCCAGGATCACACAGCTAGCGAATGTTAAGTGTCTGACACCAGATTTGAACTCAGGTCCTCCTGACTTCAGGGCTAGTGCTCTATTCACTGCACCACCTAGCTGCCCCAGGACAGAGAAAACAATACAAATTAGGTAGTTTTGTCTTCAATTCTCTGCCAACCAAACACTGGCCCTAACCCTTCTTTAATCCTTCCCTTTTCCTCAATATGGTAAAATCCCAAAGCAGACTGAGTTTCCAGTCCTTTGCCTCTTCTCAGATCCCCTTGCCAGGCAGCCTCAGCCCACCCTGAGCTCTCCTACTCTGACAATATTCTTACAGGACAGTGTCATGCTCTTACATTCACTCTCTGTTACCTGTCCTTGCTTCCATCTTCTGAATTTTGTGTTGGTTGCAGAGTTCCCTGTGTATCCACATCAATCTCTTTTAGAAAATTTGTGGTTTATTTCTAATCATATGAAAAGTTGCTCCAAATCACTACTGATCAGAGAAATTCAAATTAAGACAACTCTGAAATACCACCACAAACCTGTCAGATTGGCTAAAATGACAGGAAGGATAGTGACGAATGTTGGAGGGGATGTGGGAAGGCTGGGACACTGATGCATTGTTGGTGGAACTGTGAACGGATCCAACCATTCTGGAGAGCAATTTGGAACTGTGCTCAAAAAGTTATCAAACTGTGCATACCCTTTGACCCAGCAGCATTTCTATTGGGCTTATATCCCAAAGAAATCATAAAGGAAGGAAAAGGCCCCACATGTGCAAGAATGTTTGTGGCAGCCCTTTTTGTGGTGGCTAGAAACTGGAAACTGAATGGATGCCCATCAATTGGAAAATGGCTGAATAAATTATGGTATATGAATGTCATGGAATATTATTGTTCTGTGAGAAATGACCAGCAGGATGATTTCAGGGAGGCCTGGAGAGACTTGCATGAACTGATGCTGAGTGAAATGAGCAGAACCAGGAGATCATTATACACAGCAACAAGACTATACGATGATCAATTCTGATGGACTGGCTCATCAACAATGAAATGTTTCAAACCAGTTCCAATTGTTCAGTGAAAAAAGCCATATACACCTAGCGAGAGGGATGTGAAATGTGGACCACAACATAATATTTCCATGCTCTCTATTGATGTTTGCTTGCATTGTATTTCCTTTTTCTGATTTTTTTTCTTGTAGATATGATTTTTCTTGCATAACAATAAGTGTGGAAATATGTATACATATATTTGATGTGTCAAGTATTTTAACATAATTAACATGCAGTAGACTTCCTGCCATTTAGGGGAGGGGTGGGGACTAGGGTGGGGGGAAATTTGTAACAAAGTTTTGCAAGGGTCAATGTTGAAGAATTACCCATACATATGTTTTGCAAATAAAAAGCTTTAATAAATTTTTTTAATTGTGATTTTTTCTTCTTATTGGGATAATTTCTCTTCATGTCCTGAGAATTTCCCATCTCTCCTCTGCTGACTTTCTCTGAAGAATTCCAAAATTTGAGATCCTAACTATTCCTCTTTTGAAAACTCTTCTTTCTCAAAATCTTGGGCATATGTCAACCTATGCCTGGCTTTCCTATACTTCCCTACCACAAACTCTAGAATGAATCAGTCATTTCTTATTTCCAATTCTAATTAGTTCTTATTTCCAATTCAACATCCAATACCTTTTTGAAGGATGAAATTTTTCTTAAATCAAATCAAGAAGGCAGTTGGTGCCTTGCAGGGTTTTTGTTTTGCTTGCAGAAGAGATCTCCAGCAACTATCTATATAATTGACTCCACATCACTGTCCTCAGTTTTGTAATGACAAATCATACTTCTGTGGAATTTATCCATTTCCTCCTTTTGTCCTGGCAGTCTATAGTATACTCAATTTAACAACAAAATTACTTTTTTTTTTCTCCCTCTGGGAATCTTCATCTGAAAGCTCTCTGCAATGTTTGTCCTTTCTGTTTCCTGGATTTCCTTACATGAGGATGCCTTTTTAATCTACAACTTCTTTTACCCCTCTTGTATAATCATCCAGAGCCACAGTGCAGTCACAGGTTTGCCTCTTTGCATTATAATGTGTCTCTCCTGTAGATGACAGGTTTTACTACTGGATCCTTTCTTAGATTTTATTATGAGCTTCAGTAATCTCAATTGCTACACTCTTGTGGCATGGTAGCTACTCACAAAGGTTTCTAGTTCAAGGGATGTGCATAATGTTCTTTCTTCCTCATCCTTTATATTTGTTGTTGCCTGATTTCAAAAATCCTTAACAAACACAATCATCCCACCTTCAAAAAGTCATCTCTTCAACTTCTTTCTTCTGCCTTCCTTGCTTCCTAAAGCCATTTATGAAAGACACAACAGATATGACAACAGATAAACAACTAGCTCTAGTGAGTAGAGAGCACCAGCCCTGGAGTTAGTTAGACCAGAGTTCTAATTCAGACTCAGATACATAACATTTACTAGCTGTGTGACACTGGGCAAATCATTTAACCCCAACTGCCTTGCAAAACTAAAAGAGACAAACAAAAAAACCACACATGTAACAGGATGTTTTCCCCCACTTTTTTTCCTTTGCTCCCTCCCTCCACTGGTGACTTCATTCACTCATCAAATTGTGCTCTGAAGAGCTCCGGGGGGAGCCTGGGGAGGGAGGCCACAAACACCAAACTCCAAACCAAGATTGGGGCACCAAAGTGCTGCCCATGTCCCGGGGGCCCAGGCTCCTTTCTGAGAGCTGATGCTCAGGAACACCCCATCTGATACAGCACAGTGTTGCAGACTCCCACTCGTCAGTCCATCTTGCTCCAGCCGTGCTTGTGGCTGCCCTTCAGGCTCTGTTTTCAGGGTCACTAAGGGGATTCAAAGCTGGGATTTTCCTTTCCTACTCCCAACAACCCAACCTTCTCATTTTAAAATGAGATGAAGGAACCTCCCCTGGTCCCCCATAAACACCTGGGGCCTTGTTAATCTGTTACAGACTTTTGAGTTTCTGTATTCCCATGGCTTTCAGCTGCCCTGACTGTTGTAGTTCTCATGGATGCGGAAAGTTCAAGACAAGTTAGATAACAAAGGGAGCAGGAAAATTGATAGGGGATGAAAAAAATAGTGTGATGAATAGGTTGGCAGAGAAGAGCAGGTGATAGATATGCAGATGCGAGACTGACAGGAAAGGAAGATGGTCCATTCACAACAGATGGATAGAGATGCTCAATCATTCTCAGGAACAAACACGCTGCTGCAGCACAAAGCCCTGGACCCGTTCCTGGGGATGTTTGTATTGAGAGCACCACTGTCTCATCCACCTGAGCATTCCCCCTGCTCCAAACATTATCTACGCTGGGCAAACAAGGGCACGATGCACAGAGGAGTCAGAGAGGAGAGATGGGCAAACTGTTAGCTCAGGAATGAGCTAAAGTCTTCCTTTTCTTGTGGTTTACTTATTTTCTAAAACCCTTGTTTCTGCTCTAAGTGACTTGGCTACCTCTCCAATCCCATCCAGAGAGTACTCAGACACACTGGGCAAACACCAAACTCCATGGTCAGTAAAACTCTCAAATGCCTAATATGCTTGGAGCTCATTTGCGGGGAAGGACTCAAGACTACAGAGTGGATCTCTTCCCTCTGTCATCCAGAAAGGATGAAAAAGGGAAAACATTCATTGGATTCATCCTTTTCCTAATACAAGGTACTTCTTCAAAAATATATAGGAGTTAATGACCATCTCCTAATGAAATCTCCAAATCTAGGGCTTTCCAAATCATTTGTGTGGCCCAGGCTCTTCCTAATCCATGTCCTGTTAATCCAAATGTTAAGAGGACCATCCTCCCCACCCCTCACTCATGTTACTAGCCCAGCCCAAAAACATCTTACTATGAACAACCCGACCACAATGTTGCAGGGGCTAGCAAAGGGAAATAATCATACTCCCCCCACCCCGCCCCACAGAAAACTTGTCTATTGGTTCAAGAAAAAGCTTTGTGGAGACTTCAGGCTTCACCAAGACACATTAAAGAATTAATTATAAAGCAAAGCTGAAGGAGAAAATTAATTTTAGAAACACAAGAGGTTACATTTTTTTTTTCCTGGAGGTGGGGGAGGAAACATAGTTATTTTCATTTTCATCCTAGGGGCACAAGCTGGGAGCTGTCCAGTCGATAACCTGGCCATCAGAACAAGGTTTGTAATTAAAAGGTCAGTGACCTGGAAAGCTAGGCCCTCACTCCCAGGGCTTCTCAGTAATGGTGGAGCTATTAAATTAAGACTGCTATGAAATCAATGCTAAAAAAGCTTTCATGGTAACGAGATTCCATTCAAGGACATGCAAACTGCCTCATGAAATGGATTTAAATTATAAAAAAGAAAAGTAATAAAAGAGAGTTAAATTGAAATCTGTGTAAGAATTTACTCCCCTTTAAAATACTCCAGTTAGAGGCTTGATCGCCTCCTCTCTCCTGCCAAGGTTGAGGCCCAGTTGGTTTCTTCCATATGCTTCTTCCTAGGAAAAAGGTAGCTTTGCTGCTGGAGGTTTACCTTCCAAGAAGAGATTGAAGAGAAAATCTATTGCTCTCAGAGGGCCTGCCCACAGAGTCACTCAGGGTGACACAGAAAGCTTCTGTTGCCCCATCTTTTCATTCCCCAAGACATTCATACTTACCAGTCTTAGGTATGAATGAATCACACTGATAGACCACTATCCTCCCCACCAACTGCTAAAAGGGCGGCACTTTTACAAACTACTCATCTTGTCACAAAGCCTCCAGCACTTTGAGGTTCCAGCAATGAAACGCCATAAGCTTAGAGACACACCAACTTTGGACGCTCTTGTTTCCTGGGTTGACTTTTTGTTGTTGCTTTTTAAATTAACCCAGTCTTCTGGCCCTAGCCTGCTTCAAGCCCCAAAGCTAATGCAGCCTGGCAAGAACAACTTCTAAATCTAGGCTGTTTCAATGAGGGTTTGAGCCCCCCCACACAGCGGCTGACAAGGCAGGCTGATGTGTCATCTGCAGAAGCAAGGAGTTGGAAGGCAAACAAAAACATTTATTAGAACACACTGAAGGTGAACAGCTGCTTTTCTCTTTCATCCAAAAAGTTCTCGATAAAAAAAGAGGAAATGTTGTAAATTACACAAAACGGCAGTACCAACTTCAAAGAAATGATAAATGATTCTAATAACTTCAAGTTTCTCATTAATGACTCCACATCCAGAGTTTGAAGCATCCTAAAGAGATCACCACAAAACAGTGAAAAGTTGAGATGAACCAATGCCCCCTTTTGAGATTCCCCCCCCCAAAAATCAGGGACCACCCACCCTTAACCCATGAGTAATAAGGGCAGGATGCAGTCACAGCTCCCAGCTGTGGATTCATAATAAAACAAACTCAGCTGATGCTCCTAAAGTAACCTTCATTTTCCACTGAACTGACATGCACTACAGGGACCTCAATTTCTATATTAAATATTAAATAATATTAAAAGAAAAACAAAATTGGATTTGCCTTTTCAGGAAAGAGATGTTTATTAAAAAAAAAAAAATCCAGATTATAATTCAAGTCAGTGCTTCACTGCAATTCCCCGAAGTGACATTTGCTAGGAAAAGCCAAGACTACAGAAGCTGTGAGCCCCCCCAAAGCCAGGGCTCCAAATCCACTCGCTGCAATGACTCCTTTGGGGAGAAGCTGAGAGGGCGGCTGCCAGTAGCTCCCTGCAGTCAATGAGCCGCCCAGGGTTCCCTCTCAGCAACTGCAAGGGGGCTAAAGAACTGTGGGCTTGCTGCCCCGTTGTGCTGTACCAGGCCCCCTCCCCCCACTTCTATCCCCAAACAGAGGCTGCCAAGCTCTTCTGATCCTATAAGCCTGACCCAGGGAACTAGCAGGAATTGGAAACAGGAAGTTTAAATCCACAAAGGGGCCTCTTCTTCCCCAGGCGCCCATCAATGCTTGCAATTCTCTACCCAAGGAGGTCCTGCCAGAACCCACCCTATGGGGATTCCACTCGGAAATGGCTGGGGACTGGCTCCAGCAGCATCTTAGGAGGATAATGGAATTGGGTGATTAAGAGACCTTCCTGGTCCTATCCATGGACAGGGCTAACTGAGTATAATTCCGTTTAGAGACAGTCAGATGCCTAGCTATCCAAAGCTTTTCCCTTCAGTTTTGGACTGGAAATGAAACATTTCTGCTAAAACAGATTTCTCATCTACAAATTGAGAGGGCCGGCCTGGCTGATCACTGCAGTCTCTTCAAGCTTCATCCTCCTGGGGCCGGCTCTCGGTATGTCTCCTTGTTCTTTGGCTCACAAAGACACACAGTCTCCCTGAAAGGCTTTTTGCCTGGCCAAGGAGACTGGCCTGAGAACCCCAATTTGGGGTCTAGACCTTGGAGCTCAGCAATTGCAGAGACTTAGTTTTCCAAAGTGGAAACTCCCTCTTCCACAGAGAGGTACTTGGTTGAATGAATGGCTGAAGAACCCGCACATCCAAGACAGGGCTTGAACCTGGGTCCTCCTGCCTCCAAGTCCAAACCCATAACACCACACCAGGAAGCAATGAAGTACTTCTTAAGTTAGCTGGGTAGTAGTAGTAACAAAGAAAGGAGGAAGCTGTTGAGAATGAGAGTATCCAGAAGAGTTAGGGGACACAGAGGACTATCTAATACAAGCCACAGCCAGTAACTGGTCAGGACAGAGCCACAAAGCAGTCACCTTGAGCAAGGGAGCAGTGCTAAGGCTGGAAGAGTGCTAGAATTGGGGATATCTGGTTCACTGTTAAGTGGCTGTGGACAAAAGCACATCTGTCATCACTGAGATGGCCAGAGGGCACTGGCTCACTCCAGTTGAGTTTTCTGTAGCTTTGCTCTATGTTTCTCATCGATAACGATTAGAAGAAAGGTAGGGAACACCATGACAAAGAATAAAAAAGGAACAACAAGTAACAGTTCCACCAAACAGTTTCCATTCTTCAGAAATTATTAGCCAAGTAACTCATAAGAAGTATTATTTAAGCCTGTGTTTGTCTGTCTCTGTCTCTCTCTCTCTTTTTCTATATCTCTGTCTCTCTCTCCCTCTCTCCCTCTCCCAGTCAGGGATTTATTAAAATTAAACAGATTAGATGAAGCTCTTGATACTAAAACTGCTCGGCAAGGCCTGCGGTGGGAAGTGCCGAGCAAACACCAGAGACATTTGTCTCCAAATTGCTCTAAATACCTTTTGCAAATGAAATTCTAACCCAGCTGCGTTTGAGAGAAAATGAGGAATAACTGGTCACTGTCAGTGGAAGAGCAGCTCAGGCAGTTATAATATTGCACAATATACTGGGGCTAAGGATCTCTCAGCAACAATAGATTTTGTATCAGGTTACCGTGGGTAATCAGCACGGCTTTTAGGCTCAGCTTTCCCCTGCTTCATTGCTTTGATGATAGAGCTGAAATCCCCAAGCTTTTATGATTAATTACTCCCCATAGGTCCACAGATTTCAAGGAAAAACTCTTGTATGGCACGATGCTCACACAGTGGAGTGCATGGCCAACAAGCTCCAGATTTTCATAATCTCCTAATGGTGCAGAGTGCCCAGGACACAGCCAGCATGTGGACGCCACCCCTCAGGCCTCCACCACTCCAGAGGGGCCTGCAAAGGCAACACCACAGCCTCCTTCATAGCTGCTGCCCCAGTGTCACCAGCGCCCAAACACACCACTGGGGCCTCTGCTCTCAGAGCTTCCTGATGGGAGGGAGGCTGGTCTAGGACAAACTCAGAACTTCACTTGCACCAAGGGAAGAAGCAAGCCTTCACGTGGGTATCACAAAAGAGTGCCTCTCTTACGGCACCCAGCAATTTTACCTTCTCTTCAGACACTCCAAGGAAGCTTTCTGGGTACACACTGCTATTCCAAATACCAGAGGAAATCAGTTTGCTTTTTCTTTCTTTGGAGTGGGGGGAAGAAGCTGAGGAAGCTTGCCCCAAAGCTAATTTTTTTAGGTTATAGGAAAATGTCCTATCATCAAATGATCAAAGGATAGAAACAAGCAGTTTTGAAAGAAAGAAACCCAAGTTATCAATCGTATGAAAAAAATGCTCCAAATCACTAATGATTAAGGTAAACACAAATTAAAACAGCTCTGAAGAGTCACCTTACCCCCATCCGACTGGCAAAGTTGACCAAAAAAGAGAAATGGTGGAGGAGCTGTGGGGAAAAGGCCCATTAATGCACTGGGAGTGGAGCTATGAATTGGTCCAAATCATTCTAGAAAGCAAGTTGGAGCTCTGCTCCCAAAAGTCACTACACTGTGCCTCTACCCTTCAACCCAGTGATAACACTCCTAGGTCTAAAACCCAAAAAGATCAAAGAAAGAGGACCCTTGTGCACAAATATATTTACAGCATCTCCTTTTATAGAGGCAAGCAACCCTGGAAACTAAAGGGGGTAGTCATCAATTGAAAAATGGTCAAACAAATTATGCACGTGAACGTAATGGGATATTCTTATGCTGTGAAAAATGACAAAAGGAATGGATTCAAAGAAATCCGGGAAAACACATATGAAATAAAACAGTGAAGTGAGAAGAACCAGCAGGACAATTTATACAATAATAACAGACAAGTTTGGAAGACTTCAGAACTACAGTCATTGCTGTAACCAATGGAAGCATGCAGCCCACTCCTGGCTAGAGAGGATGGACTCAGCATAGAGAATGAGACATACTGAAGGTGGTCACGGTGAGAATGTGCTTTATGTAACTATTCACATTTATTATAAACGTTATCTCTCCCCCCCCCCCCCAGTGCAGGGGAAGTGGGTCAATGGGAGAGTCAACTAAAAGTCCATTCCCCCGCCTCTCCTCCCAAAATATCTTCCATAGTCCTCTATTCAGTTACTGATTCCCAACTTTGAGATTTGGCAGAAAAAGGTCAATTTGTTTGGTGTCCCCAATGCAGCCACCACAGATTCTGCTTCAGGCAGTATTGAATTTGCTGGGATTCATTCCACTCCAGTCTACAGAAATACTGGAGCACCAGTAATTTACCATTTCAGCCTGTAAATCAGAGTGACCCCAAGTCTGACCTTACCCTGACCTTGCCAAGCCCCTCAGCCTTTGCATCCCTCTGTCTCTGCTCTTTTCTGAAGCAGGTGACCTCCTCACCCACAGCTGGTCATGCTAAGGCCAGGGTGATTCACAGCTAGAAGAGACCTTATTCGAGGGGGCCTTTGTTTTTTCTTTTGGTCTTTTTTGTCCCTGTGCACTGTGTGAACTAGTTCTCATTGGATGATCTTTCTGTTCCATAGCAAGGAGGAAAACCTGTGTCCCCAATCTGGTAGGAAATGAGATGAGCACTGAAATCTGTCCTTTGAGCACATGACACCTGTTAGGAACAGCATGCTTTCTCCCAAACCTGCCCCCATACCTAATTTTTGGTAGACAATTCAGAATAATAAAGGTAATTATGTACCTTTCTTCTTAAGAAATGCCCTTCGGGTTGAAAGTGGGCTTTGGCGGACCCGGGAATTCTGTAGGAACTTGACTGCAGTGGCAATCTGGTTGGGAAGATAAAAACAAGAAGAGAAGAAAATGTCAGGAGTCTGAATTTTAAGATTAAAAAAACCAAAAGGTTCAGTCCAGTTCTGTGGAAACAAAGTCTATGTATTAATCAAATTCAAGAGTAAAATGGTTACCTGTCAAACATCTTCCACCAAACAAAAAATTATCTTAAAAAATAGGATACTGTTTTTCAGATCAAAAGCCTCTAATACCATCTTTCCCCAAAAGGTCAACTTGAAATTCTTTTGAGCTTCAGCCCCAGTATGAGCTATCCCTAAGCTACTTATTTAACTTTCTTAAAGCATCCCCTTCCTGTTAGAACATCACCTCCCAGAGCAAAATGGCTGGCCCACAGGAGGCACTTTAAAAATGCTTGTTGAATTGAACAATCTTTCCCAATGGGCCCCAATACACTCCTCCCACTGCTCTGGCTGGGCCTGTCTCCTAGGTGACCCATAAAAGCATCATGCCCAACCCAGCCCCTGTATGCCTGGCCCTTCTATTCTTCCCCCACTTCGCCAAATTCTACTCATTCTTCAAATCTCAACTTCAATTAGAGAATCATACGGCTGGAAGTCACAGACTACACTGCTCTATTGTGGGTATTTCTTGTTCCCTCCAACTAGACTGCCAGCCTCTGAAGATAGAGAAAAGAATGCCCTGTTTTATTATACTCCTCTACTGTCCCTACAATAAGCATGCAGTAAACACTAACTGAATCCAATTCCCCAAACATTTCTTCAGCAGCTACTCTGCTTAAGGCCCTGATCCAAAAGGAACAAACTTCAGAACCATTAAGTTGCCTAGAGAGATTGATCACCTAGTCTGGTAGATCTCAAACTTTCTGGGCTCGGGACTCCTTTGTACTCTTAAAAATTGTTGAGGAGCCCACCCCTCAACCAGCTTTGTTTAGATGAAGTGTTTTTATCAGAGTTTGCTGCATTAAAAATGCAAACATCTTGTGTAACTGTGAAAACAGTTTTGACTTCATGGACTGCCAAAAAGGTCTTCAGGACTCCAGGGGATGCCCTGAACACAGGGGGAAGAATCATGAGCGGGCCCAGTCCCCTCATTTTACAGATGATCAAATGGAAACCCAGACAAAAGAGGGACTTGCGGATGCTCCCCTGCTCACCCCCTTTTTCTTTTCTCCCCCACTGCACTCAGTTAAGTGCTGGATTGTGTTCCACCTAATCCTCCCAACTACAGCAGGAGTGGTTTGTCAGCTTCTGAAGAGCAGGCCAGGTCTTACACACTTTCTGTATCTCACTCTTAACCAAAAATCCAAGAGGCTGATCTGATATTCCTGGGGCAGCTAAAAATCCAGAAGCATCCCCACCAGACCACCATCCTGAGGCAGACCTCTGAGATCACAGGGAGTCTCGGGCTGGAGCTTTACAACAGGGGGTAATGAGCAAATGAAGGAATGGCTGACAAGTGATCTCACCACCCACATCACCACAAGAATGATATTTGACACAATCTTCGAGTCTTCTGGCTCACAAACCAAATAGGGGATGGCAAGAAAGCCGATGGAGACCTTAACCTCCACCTCACTCAACACCTCGACACTGGGACATCTTGCAAGAAACAGGGAAGTCCCAGACGGCGCCCGGAGAAAAGCGTTTGTTTTGTGACCACTGGTTCGACACCTCACCCAAGCCAGGAGAATCATCTACTCTCCTGGTCCAGGTGAGGACATCCTCATAGAAGCACCACTCGTTCATGGGCTGCTGAAGGACAACTGTCCAATGGAGGAAACAGGAGAGAGTTGGTGTTTATCTTCCTGGCAGGAAAACTGAGACAACTGGTAGTAGCAGGGATGGTCTCCTTTCTTTCCTCCTCCTTTTATGCAAATTCAGTGCAGGTTCCAGATAGACATCTTAGTGGAGTTCCAGATAATCCAGAAAAGGCTACTCCACAATCTGCAAGTCTTCAGGTTAACCAAGAGGTACCCGTTCAAAGATAAACTCTGGGGCTCTCCATGTTGGTCAAATGGTGTTCCTCACCAACAACACACATCGATATCAGTTGACATGCTATTTCTCAGGATCCAGGCTCAGCTCCAAGGAGTTGGTAGCTAACTGCCTAGGGCCATAAGCTTTTTCCAGAAAGCCACTATCATAATAATAAAAGCTAAAAGTTCATGCTTATGTAGAGCTTAAAGTTTGCAAAGTGCTTTAAATTTATTATCTCACTGGATCCTCCCAATAGCCCAGTGAAGCAGATGCTATTATCCCAAATTAACAGATGAGGAAATGAAGGCTCAGTGAGCTAAATACTAAGAGAGTCCTAAGGATCATATATGGAGATGGAGATTGTTGGAGCAGCATTAGACGGTCAGTCAGGGGAGCACGGTTTGAATGCTTGCTCTGACACTTACAACTTGGATGATCTTAATTGGGCAATCGATCAATTAATCAACTAACCAACCATAACTAAGTGACTGCTACAGCCAGGCACTGTGCTAAGCCCTCACTGATACAAAAAGAGGCAAAAGAGAGTGCCTGCCCTCAAGGAGCTTACAGTCTAATAGGGGAGACAACATGCAAACAAAGCAAGGACACAGAGGAAATAATTAGAGAGGAAGAGCCAAATGGATGGGATGTAGAAGACAGAGAGCTAGGTCTGTCGTCAGGAACTTGTGTGTCCCTAGGCAAGGCACTTTGCCTCAGTTTTCTCAATTGTAAAATGAAGATATAACTACCTTCCAGGATTATTGTGAGGATCAAATGAGATAATGTATGTAAGGTACTTGGTACACAGCGGGACTATATAAATAACTAACTAGTAGTAGTAACAACAGCAGTAGTACTAAGAGGAGCTGAGAAAGATTCCAGTAAAATGGGGGATTTAAGGTAGGACTTAACAGAAGTTGGGGAGGTGCGAAGTCAGAGAGGAGGAGGGAGAGGGTTCCAGGCAGGAGGATGGCCAGAAACAATGTCTAGGGCAGAGAGACTTCATGGAACAGCAAGAGGACAGTGTCTTTACTCTCACCTGTCCCTTTCAGTCCTATATCCCATGATCTCTATGAACCTGCCCAGTCTCATTTTATTGCTTCCCATACAACCCACTCCTCTCCTTAACCTCCCCTTCCTCTCAGCAGAGGATCTGGCCTCCTATCTCATTTAAAAAATAGGCCCTCTGGGATGAGCTCCCTCTTCTCCCTGATTACACCTCCAAATTCCTCTAAAATGAGTTCCCTCCCATCCCATGAAGGCAATTATTCTATCCACACAGATGGCTCACAAATCTATATATCCATCAATCAGTGTCTCTCTGGGGCTCCAGTCATCATCATCATCATCATCATCGTCATCATTGTCACCACCACCACCACTATTGATGGAAATTTAGTCAAAAATTACTTTGTGCCATGCGATGTGCTTAGCACTCAGGATCAACAACTATCTGCTGGATACCTCCACCAAGGAGATCCTGGATGCACATCATCAAGTCTAAAAATGTCCTTGCCCACGAGAAGTCTGTCCCTTCTCCAACCTTCCCTAACTCAGAAGAGGGCACGACCATCCTTCCAGTAAGTCATGTCCATGAGCTTGGGTCCCCCCCAACTTTCCCCCCTCCATCATCCCTACAGTCTTTATAGTCATTCAGTTGCCATGTCCTGCTAATTCTACGTCCACAGTATCTCCAGAATTGTTCCCCTTTGTGCCACCCCAGTTGCTGCCACTTTCCCTCTGCCCTCGTCACCTTAAGCTTAGACTCATGGTCTCTATGCTCTCCAATCCAGCTCCCTACTCTAAACAGCTGCCAAGTCTCCCTAAGGCTCACAAGTCTGCTCATGGCGCTGTCCTCGGGAAGCTTTGCGGTTCCCTACTACACAAATTCCTCACCTTGACCCCCAGAGCCCTGCACACACTCCCCATGTTCCAAACTGACCTCGATCCCACACCTTGGGGCCTCTGTCAGACCGTGTGAGGGAAGTGCACTCTCCTCTCTCCTCAGTCTCTCAGACCCCCTCACTTTCCACAAGACTCTAATGAGGTCCTGCCTGTTACATAAAGCAGGCAGGGTCACCCACGTAGTTTATAGAGCCGGAATCAGGAATCTCCATTTTCAGACTCCACTTACAGCATGGCTGCCTCACTTGGAGCTTCAATCATCGCCACCTGGACCAGACCAGGGTCAAGCCAATGACAGAGCGTAAATAAGACACCATGTGGGGACACCCACCATTCCTCTGGGGCTGAACCCGCTCCTCAGCCACCTCGCCAGCACACACACACCAAACACCTGACCTGTCTTTCATGTTAGAAAGAAAAGGAAGCCATCTCCTGCTCTGCCAAGGATGGGTGTGGCCAAGGAAAGCACTGGACACATGTCCATAATGATCAAGACACAGCATGGATGGGAAAGGGAGGAGTTCCCATCTCCCCTGGAGAGAGACGGGTACCACGCTGCACACTTTGTGTCCTGCTCTCTGCAGGAGTACCGGAGGTGCACAGGAAATGAGAATAGCGAGGTCTTCAACAGTGCACACTAATGGTACCATCCTATTGTTAACCTAGAGAGCCAGAAACCTTTCCCTTATCCCTCCAAAATTTTCCAGGGCAGACTATGGAAACACAAAATCCCACCACTAAAATGAATGTGTTTCACCTTGTTTTTGAATACAGTCCTGTGTCGATGCATTTCTGGTCAGAGAGCAAAGTTTTGATGGCTTTAATGGTGCACTCAATGCAGGGCTTGGCGCATTCCATCAATTTTTTTTTTTAAAATTGCATCTCTTATTTCTTTAAATACATTAATCAGGCTAGTGTAGGCAAAACGGATCCATCGGACAATGCAATAAACATGAATTATCATCTATCCAACACGCATAATGGCTTAAAAATACATAATAGCAGGTGTAGTTTAAATGATTAGTTATTACACCTGCGGTGGGTCTGATTCAATTGGGAAAAATCATCTTTAATAGGTTAAAAGGTTTAGATCACCATGCTTTCCTTAAAGTGGCTGTAGAGAGGGGATGATGGAGTGCTCTGTCATTAGTAATTCATTTAAGAAAAACGTGGGGGATATAGCAAAGAACAGCATAAACGAGCGAATCCAATTTAAACATCAGGTAAAGTAGAAAACACCTTTTAAAAAAGCAAGATAAATGAATTTGGAAGAGAGATGAAATTGACGTATTTATTTTAACGGGAATTTGACAAAGTCCCGGCACACTTCAAACTTGCAAAAATATGAACAATTTTTTTTAAAGTTTCCACCCGCTAATTTCAAGCCATATAAAATAATTCAGTCAAACACCTGCATAAAGTGTGTTTGGGGCTGGTTTATGCCCCTCTTGATCTCTGTCGGAAAATGCAGGCGACAGGCAAATCACATATTTAACAGCATTGATACCACTGTGCCAGATGCAAAAATATAAAGCACCCAAACTAATAGCCTCCTTGTAATGTGCTGAATAAGAAAGATGCCCAAAGAGGCAGCTACATCTAAGTGTGAACAGAGGAAAACCTCTCTCTCTTCCTTTCACTAATTGTTTCTTTAGCTACTCTTTACCCTTTCCTCCTCTCCCTCCTTTCAAGAAGCTAGGAGCATAATAAAAAAGGGCTTGGCAGATCAAGAATTTGATAAGCCCTGTGATTCATACACAGATGTTAACAGATTTTCCAAAAATCTTTATCCATAATGCAAAGACTTTAATGGCCCAAATTACTGAAGAGCTCTCAGGCTACTTCCTTCGTTTACTTTTGCAGCTGGACACTTTTCATTAACTCTGGGAGACCCTGACCCTCTTCCATCTGCAATGCACACAGACATATTCTCATTCTCTCTCTCTCTCTCTCATGCTTTTGTTGGATTAAGTGATAGGGTTCTTGTAGCCTGTCCTATGGTATCAGTTGATTTTCTAATTAGAAGATGAATTTAACTATTTGTGGGCTTTACTTGTGCCCAATCAAAGTACATAAATTTAGGCCAAGTCTTCACGTCAAAGATATAAAAGGGAGACAGAAACCTGATGGCATATGTTATGGGAGTGCAGCAACCAGGGAGATTCTGGTGTGAAGTGCTTGGTGCTGCTATGTCTAAGACTCTCACT
Organism: Myrmecobius fasciatus; assembly: GCA_023553655.1. Lineage (NCBI taxonomy): Eukaryota > Metazoa > Chordata > Mammalia > Dasyuromorphia > Myrmecobiidae > Myrmecobius > Myrmecobius fasciatus. The sequence goes on along the minus strand of JAJPUD010004634.1, from coordinate 138,367 downwards.
GATGAGTTAATGATAAATAGGAAATTGGTTTTCCTTGGCATTATACTTACTCTAGAAGTAGTCTTAGGGAATGAATACTAGCTTCCTTACCAGTCACAAAGCCTGAAAAATGTGAGTGAGAAAAAACCTAGACAAAAATAGAGACCAAGCTTCTATTCTCTTCATCCTCCCCCCCCCCCCCGCCTCTACACACACACACACACACACACACACACACACACACACACACACATCCTAACCCCACAATTTGAGAGTAATGAGGTCACTGGAGCTGCTCTTCCTCCTTTGAAAGTACAAAGTAGACATCATGGTCAAAGAGGAAGAAGACAAGTTTTTTCTGCATGAACTTATAGCACCATCTGTCACACTAAAGTGAGTGGCAGCAATTTAGAGGAAGGAACTTTAAGATGAACTTATCTCTGGCCCTTGGACCAGCTGCCAAGTGGTGTGAGATCTGTGTCTCCATGACCAGGATGCATCTCACAGCAGGATCTGTACAAATCAACAAGCTCCAACAACCACAGAAGCCATCTTTAACCTGAACTGTGTACTGTGTTCAGACAGAGAAACAAATACCCTTTGGCAAGAGGTAGAATCCTGGAGGGCCTTTGGGAAGGAGTCATTTCTTAGGTGTGATTCACTCGAAAGCTTCCATTTATTTGGAATGTAGCTGATGCTTTTTACATGAGGAAAAAATTAGCAATGACGACCTAAAACCTCAGGTTAGAGAGAGAGCCTTTCTCTGCTGTACCTGACAAGTAAACCCCTGACACGTTGTCATCAGTGACACATCTTTGGAAAGCCCCCAGTTCCAGAACTCTGCATGCCCCCCACTCCACACACACACGGCTCCTAAAATGTGAACATTCACTGAGTATTATTTTTAATTCTTAAAAATCTGTGACAATAAGTATTCAAGGTCAAGTCCTTTTCTAACAACAGAGACCTGAAGGCTGGAGAGCAAAAGGATGACCATTACCCCCAGACCAAAGCCACCCTCCCTGCTGTCTGTCCTGCTCAGGGGATCCAGGAAGGTTCCAGCCTTCCTTCTGTAACACAGACACTGTACTCAGAACACTGCTAACGAGCGTCAGGCTGATGCGAACTCGCATTATAACAAGGACTGGTTTAAAAAGCTGGCATTGCGGAGAATGTGAGAACCCCCTTCAAACCGAAATGCTGCGTTTTCCTAAGAAATCGGTGCTCTGTCAGGAGATCCTTGACAAATATGGTCATCGGTGGCATGAGGAAATAGTAGCAAAGCAGCTGTTAATCAGAGAAACACATCGGAGAACGCTGATGCTAGCACTCGTGGAAAAATGCAAGGGGCTAATTAGGAAGCTATATATCTCACTAAAGAGGCTGGGCTCCCTGAGACTCCCGGCAGAGCTCTCTTGGATCCAGGGTACTGGGACACCTAATTCTGATTTCTGTGCCCAGGATCTTTTCCAGTTGGAGATCCCCTGGCTTAGTCTGAGTTGTCCATGTAGAATTCAATGCTGCTACCCTAGGTACTCTTATTTTCAATTTGAAAAGCTCAGTTCTCTCTAACTAGAGGACAGGCTGGGTAGGGAAGGGAAACGAGGCAATCCTGGAAGTGTTGTGTAAACTTCTAAAAACAGCGGGTCTCAAATAAAAGAAAAAACCATTAAAAATTGTGGAAGAATAATCCATCATTTCTGTGAGGAGGGGAAATGTGACTGTCAAACTAGGTTAGACTAAGTCCCTCCAAAATACAGGAAGAAGAAGGAGGTGAGGGAGAAGGGAACAGCTAGGACTCCGGTCCAAGGGAAGCTGGGGGACGAGCCTGAAGGCGGCTTTCCATGGCAGATGCCAAGATTCTGAGAGTCAGGTAATAGCCTGGAAAGCTAACATGCCGAGGAAGACTGGGTCAGCCAAAATTCAATATGCTCCTCTGCAAGGACGAGGAGGGATGGCCCGGTGGGCATGGGTGGTGAGGCAGGGGGAGCTCTCGCCAACACTCAGGCTCTCTGCAGAGCCGCTGGGATGACATGGGGGGATAACCTTGGGGTGGCCGGGGACGCCAGTGAGGGCCAAGCGCGGAGCCAGCCCGCCCCCTAGCTGGGGCTAGGGGGAGATGCAGGCCAGAGGAGGCCCACTCTCCCCAACTCCCCAGCCCAAATTAAGTGTTTTCACTCAGTGAAAATGAAATGTTTTGCAAGATGAAACAGAATGAAAATTGAGGTTTTAGGTAATTACTAGTTGGCATTTACATATCACAGGCTGGTTCAACACCTATTCATTTTCCTCTTTTATTTCCAATTTTTTAAAATTGCTCATTAAAAAATGAACAGATGACAGTGACAGGATTTTTTTTTTTTTTACTCTTTCCCCTTTTCTGAGGGCTACAAAATCGAGAGATACTTTTAGCACAGTTAGCTACAATTATCCCCCACACACAAAAAGTCTGTTTCATTTACAGTCAGAAGGGGAAGGGGGAGGCCAGAGGGGAGGCTGAGAGGAGTGCGGGGGGAGGGCAGCGGAAGCTCTGTGTGCCTAGGCCTGAGTGTTTGTCTCAAACCCACCCCCATCCCCCAGCATCCAGGCGACAGGGAGTTAAAGGAAGGAGTCTCCCATCCAGCCTGGAATTTCCTGGGTTTTGTCACTGTGCCCTTCCCATTGTTGATTTGGGCCCCAACCTGGCATTAATTAAGCTTAGAGGAGCGGGCTTCATTTCCTTTGTTTCAGTTTGCTCCATTTGTGCTTGGCTTCTTTCGCAGGCAGGGAAGCAAAGCTCTGGAGCTTGAAAGAGTGTACACGGGTTGACATGATAGAACACAACATATTTTCAGGTCTATTGTGCAAATCTGTATTTAGGGAATTCTAAAGCATGCATTATTGACCCTGGTCTCTCTTAAAGCACATTGATATATGCAGTAAAAGCCCTTATGAAAAGTATCAACTTCACATGCGCAGAAGCTTCCTTTCAATGTGAAATATCTGTCATTTTAATTTGTTTTCTCTGGGGTTAAACTATATTGCAGAGTTCTTAAGAAAATTTTGTGACTGAGGGTTTTCTTCGGAGTGGCTGTTGTGAAGCCAGAAAGGGGCAAATAAAAGCATTGGAGGGGCCTGCTCTCCGGGGGAAGCTGAGGGCCATTCGAGAACGGATCTGCTGCTGGGTGTGCATTTCCAACCCAAAGTGAATTTTTACGGGAGAACAAGAAACCCCCCGAAAACCATAGTTTTTCCACAATCTGCTGACAGCTCCTCTAACTGTAGCTCAGCTACCAGATGCTCTTCTTCTCTCCTTCCCGCCCCCCAGACGTGCTGCTGTGAACAAACTGGAGACCCCTGCTTCAGGGAGAGAACACAGTGTCTTTGGGGAGGCCACGGAAAAAGCACGGCATCCTTTCGGGCTTAAAAAAAAAAAAAGAAGGCAAACCAATGTAAATAAATGCCTCTTGTCCCCCATGCACTCCTGCCTAAAATTAGACAGCAGCCCACCTAGCATTTCTGATGCCACCAACAAAGAGCAGCACTGGAGCAGGGTAGGAGGGAAAACAAAAAAAGGATGACATTTGCCTTTTCCTTGGCTTTGAAATCCAACTGGTAGCAAATTGTTTGAAGTCCTGTTTACAGAAGAAACTGCAATAACCTCCACACTGAAAAGGGGAAGAAAATGCCAGTCTGCATGGATCACGGTGGCAGTGACCCAAGGGGGGTGGGGAAAACAATCTGGCGGAAGTCTAGGGTGGCTTGGGAGGAGTGGAGGTGGGGCAAGTGAGACAATTTAGGGGCCAGATCCTGGGAGATGCTAAGGATGCTGAGGCAAAGCCTTCAATGTCTTGCCTTTAATGCTGCCTTTAAAGGGCACTTTCAGCAGTCTCTACCTCCCAGTTTCCCCGATTTGATCTTTTCTTGAATCCCTCTCATTTCCCTGCATTGTAAAAGAGGAAGCAGAAAGTATCAAGGTTTGAGGCTGTCAAATTAATGAAGGTGTCATGCTGCTGAGCTGAATCACTCCAAAGGAATGCAATGACTCAGTGTCCAAGATGCTCCCTGGGAGAAGTGTGAGATCACAAGGCGACTCCAAGACTTAACAATATACAGGATGCGGCCGCCGGGACCTTCCTAAAGAGCCTCCCTTTGCTTGCTCACACCCCTTTGGTTTTTCTACCCTTTCAAGCACTATGCGGTTTTTCTACTTTTTGAAGGTTACTTTGCCTGGACTCCAGTACTCTGAGATGCCCAGAGGATGAAACAGTGCTGCAATTTCCATCTCCTTCCTTGCAAGTACAGGACAGACAGATTGGGGAAGTTCTAGTCATGCACTATTGAGCGGTCAGATGATTAGAAAGGGGACGGGGGAAAGGTTGCAGCATGGATAATGACAACTTCAAGCATTAAGTCTTCACTGGATGTTAGACACTGGATAGATCATCACCAAGAGGGATGTACAAAGCCAGGGCACTTCACAATGACTTAGCACCTTCCACTCAGATGATGACAAATCAGGCTACCGAATCCCAAGCAATATTAGCACTGGGGAAGAGAAGGCCGCCTCTGATAACCCCACATGTTAAGGTACTGCCCCTTTGGAAAATCACCAAATTACTTGAATGAATATGCACAGAGTAGAAAGAAACACAGAGGAGTTTCCCCAAACCTGGCTCGTGAACTTCCTACAACCCTCTTCTAGAATCTTAACTAAGAAAAGGGAAGACCCTTGGAGATCACCTAGGCCAACCTTTCATTTTACAAAGAAAGAAAACCAGGGTCCAGAAAAGGTGACACAGGACCATACAGATCTGGAGCCAGAAAGCACTTTAGAGAGCTTCTAGTCCAATCCCCTTAATGTGCAAATAAAGCAATGATACTTGGAAAAGTGGAGTGACTTGTCCAACGTCATGAGACAGGGAATGACTGGAAAAAGCTGAACTCAGACCCAAATTGCAGAGTGCCATGGATTTGTAGGGAGGGCCGACTGCCTCCACAACCCCAGTCGACCCCTCTGACTGGAGCTGTACATGCAAACTGCCTAGGACATGAAATGAGAGGAAGGTGAGAGTGCTGTTGAAGTCTAGGTGGTAGCCATTGGTGACTCTCTTCTGGGTTCACGGTTCAAAGGCCACCAGTTAGCAGTGCCATCAACAACACCGGGCGCTTCTTGGGCTAGATTCATTCAGGCCAGGAATCTACAGAAGGGACATGAGGTCGAGAATCTTTCACCAGCCTCTCCCTAAGGGTCATAAATGTGCCTTTCACTGACAAGCCCTGCAACTAATAAATACTCATCCACTTTTAAAAAATAAATAATTAAGTGAATGCTTCTTCTGGGCCCCAAATGTCTGTCCAGTCTACATTAGTCATGTGCCATCTTCCTCCCTCAGAATGAAGTACGGAAAATAACAGTCTCTATATGATTCAGCTAATAATACCTTTGCCGATTTCTTCTAACAGCCACTATGTGTGTGCACATCCATTTCTTCAAATTAAAACAAAAATTTTAGAAATTTCACACCATTAAACAAATCAGCTCTCCTCAGCATCCTCCTCCTCCTCTACTAAGTCAATGATAACCCAATTCCAATGCCTCTAAATCCTGCCTAGGAAACAGAGAAAGGTTCAACACTTTTTATCTGAAGGATTATGAATCACCACCTTGCTGTGGCTGATGGCTATCTCCATTCCCCACATCACCCTCCAAGTGGGAAACCTTTCTAAAACACAAAATCCCCTAATTTTACAAAAGCTTCCTGAAACTTCTCTCTCCTATTCCCACCCCCATCGTTTTCTGCTTATCTTCCCCTCTCTTCTCTTGCCTGTTTAAATACATGGGCAGAGAGTTATTAACTTTTACAGTAAAACCAGATAAAATAATGTTGAAGCAAAAATGCAGTGATGTAAGGGCTGCAGCTAGCACCATTTATCTGTGGAAATCAGATTAGCACTCAAGTGCCAGAGATACCTGGAAAAGTGCTCACAATCAAATCAAAAAAGGATACAAAAACATTAACCTGATGGCTAAAAACTCCACATTTAAACATTTAAAGTAATAAAGGAGCTTTTATTGAGTATTTTTTCTATTTCATTAGGGCTCAAATTGACGAGGACTCCAGGATACATTTCCTAGACTTTTGGTTCTTCAAATCAAATGCTCTCTTGGACTTTTTTTTTTTCAACCTAAAAGGAAACGGCATTTCTTGTAAATTTGAACTAAAGGATTAAAGCTTCTCCTACAATATCAATATCAGCCCAGAGTGCAAACATGGCAGCAAACACAAAGCTTTCTAGTCTGTGTGCATTAATTCTGGGTCCACCCCTAAGCCAGCAGAAAAGTATTTAGATGATCTGACCACCCAGATACACCTCCCTTTTGTGTGAGATCTTCACAGGAAATAAGAATCAAGATAAAACACCCTGCTATTCTCTCAAAGCAACAAAACCCCTCAGATTTCCATAAAATCTCAAGGTTTCCTAAGCTCTTTGCTCCCAACAAGCCTGTAAGAGAGTCCAATGCCCTGTTTCTGAGGTTCAGAAAAGGTAAGGCTCTGTGCTCTTCCTCTGAACCTTTGGGGACATGGCCTTGGCTTTTAGGCCAACACAAAGGAACCACAATTTGATTCTCACTGATTGCATTTCAATAGAAATGCTGAATAACTAAATCAAGAAGGAGTTCCCAATTCAGACCTATCTGGGACTCAGCATTCAGGCTAAGACCACATAGGGCAAAGCCAACACCCAGGAAAAAGCAGTAAGGATCTAGAGCACCCAAGGCAGAAAGCACAAACTCCATTGTACCTGTTTGTCCCCCCTCTTTTTTTCCCCCAGAGAAACATGGAGATCCTCCTTCAGAGCTAACTACTTCTACTTTAGACATGATTCTAATCTGGCAGCATGTAACAGAAAAGACACTAAACAAGGAATCAGCAGAGAGCTGGATTCAAGTCCAAGTGTTGGGCCCTACCAGCTCTGTCTATGGATCTGTCAGTATGCTTCAGGATATTGCTGAGAAGAGAGCATTCTGTTAAGCTTAAAGTATCTTCTAAACGTGAGCTACTAGAAACCTGACTTTCCTAACTCAAGTCCAAAGTTTTGACTGTTTTATCCCCCCCCAAAAAAACTTGCCATTTCTGCTGAAATAATATGCTCTAGCCCCCTTTAGTGATTTTTGAGGGGAGCTTGGTTTACATTGTATACAACTACCGTCTGAGAATAAGGGAGACCATGAGGTACCACTTCACACCTCTCAGATTGGGAAAAGATAATGACAAATGTTGGAAGGGATGTGGGAAAACTGGGACACCAATACACTGTTGGTGGAGTTGTGAACTGATCCAACCATTTTGGAGAGTAATTTGGAACTATACCCAAAGGGCTAAAAAACTACATATACTAATTGATCCAGCAGCTTCACTACTGACAGTGTATCCCAAAGAGATCATAAAAAAGGGAAAGGATCCACATGTGCAAAAATGTTTGTAGCAGCTCTTTTTGGAGTGGCAAGGAACTGGAAACTGAGTCGAAGCCCATCAATTGGAGAATGGCTGAATAAGTTATGATATATGAATATATATTTATTATTCTATAAGAAACGACCAGCAGGATGATTTCAGAGAGACCTGGAGAGACTTACATGAACTGATGCTGAGTGAAATGAGTAGAACCAAGAGAACACTGTACACAACAAGACTATATGATAATCAATTGTGATGGATTTGGCTCCTATCAACAATGAGGTCATTCAGGCCAATTCCAACAGATTTGTGATGGAGAGAGCCATCTACATCCAGAAAAAGGCCTATGGCCCCTGAATGTGGTTCACAACATAGTATTTTTACCTTTTTGTTGCTGTTTTTGTTGTTGTCTGCTTGCTTGTTTTTTTCTTTCTCATTTTTCCCCTTTTGATCTGATTTTTCTTGGACAGTATGATAAATGTAGAAACATATTTAGAAGAATTGCATGTTTAACTTATATTGGATTACTTGCTGTCCTGGGAAGGGGGTAAGAGAAGAGGGAGAAAAATTTGGAACACAAGGTTTTGCCAGGGTGAATGCTCAAAACTATCTTTGTGTGTATTTTGAAAAATAAAAAGGTATTATAAAACCACCACCACAACAAGGGAGACCAAAAGCTATCTTGAAAAAGCACAAGGACAGTCTTCCAGAAGTCTTAGGAGCACCCCAGTGTTCCAACATAGAATTGATATTGACAATGAGCCATCCTTCCAAAAAGCATAAGTTGTGTTCAGTCCAGGGAACTGGATGGCACAGTAGATAGAGCTCTGGACTTGGAATCCAGAAGACTCATCTTCAAGAGTTCAAATCCAGTCTCAGATACTTACTAGCTGTGTGATTGTGGGCAAGTCATTTCACTCTGTTTGCCTCAGTTTCCTCATATATAAAATGAGTTGGAAAAGGAAATGGCAAACCACTTCAATATTTTTGCCCCAAAAAATGGGATCACAAAGAGTCAAACATGACGGGAAAAACCAAACAACAAATGTTTAGTCTAGTCAATTTAATAAGGCAGGGAAGAACTTTAGAAAAACTGCTATCTAAAATAATTAAAATAAAAAAGTTTGCTTCAAGTGAGAAATTCAATTCATTCTGACAAGTTTTATGGGCCAAGCACAGTGCTAGGTGCTAGGAATGGGTTGAGAAGAAAGAACCAGTTGCTACAAAGTAAATATCAATCCAAAAACAGGAATATGTTAAACACCTACAATATAGCAAGCATGAACTACACAAAGCCCTGGAACAAAAGACAAACATGAATCTGTTCCTGCCCTCAAGGGGCCTGCATTCTTTGGGGGAAACCCGCAAAAATATAAGGGGCAAAGGCCTGGCTATCAATTAGGGAAACTAGCAAAGAAAGATCTTGTGTACTGAGCCAGGAAGCTAGCTTGAAGGCAACTGTATTATTTTAAAAGTATTATTATTCAGGGTAGTCTCTTAAGGGATCAAAGAAGGCCTAAAGTTCAATTAATGATCAATGAATATTTTTATGGAGTACCCGGTAGGCACATCATACAGTGTGATGTCTAAGTCTCATCATAGAACCTAAGAGACCCAGGAAACACAAGAAAAGAGGAAAACAGCTCCTCTCCTAACCTAAGAGGCCAGAAACCCAGAGCTTAAATGAAGCATGATGGTTCAGGGAAAAATGGCAAGCTGAGATAAGACAGAACTTAGCACTGCCTTTGTGGTTTGAAAGGTATGAAAAAGAAAAAAATCCTATTAAGATAAACATTCACATAAACTCCAACAAAACATATAAGATACTACTACATAAAAATCCTTTTTTTTAAAGATGTGCACAAAGAAAACTATTTTTTCATTTTAATAGTATTTTATATTTCCAAAAACATGCAAAGATAGTTTACTTTCTCAAAACCTGCATTCCAAATTTTTCTCCCTCTCCTCTCCTTTCTTTTCCTTTCCCCTGTCCTCTGCTCTGTTCTGCTCTCCTCTCCCTCCTACTCAAGACAGCAAACATTCTGATCTAAGTTAAAAGTGTACAATTCTTTTAAAGCTATTTCCATATTTGTCATGCTGAGCAAAAAAAAAAAAAAATTCAGATCAAAAGGGAAAAAACACAAGAAAGGGGGGAAAAAAGGCAATTAAACAATAACAATAACAAAAAGATGTAAAAAATCATGCCTTGATTCACATTTAATCTTCATAGTTCTCTTTCTGGACGTGAATGGCACTTTCCATCACAAGACTATAACAAATCCATTTTTGAAAGAGCATATGGGGGAGAAGTGACTATGTGGGGACCTGGGCATCCCTTCTCTGGTATCTCTTCCTCCTTACAATCAGCATGTATATTTTCACTCTGGTTTCCAGCCAGTCAGCCCAAGAAGGATGCATCCTTATCCTGGAGAGAAAGGGCAGAGGATGGAGGCAGGGACCCAGGCCACACCTGTACTGCCAAACTGCATTAGCAATAATCCAGGCCACGGTAATTTGAGAGAGCTCTCCAACACACGTCATTCCAGAAGGGCTAAATTCAATCAAAGATGGCAGCTCTTCCTGCAAGTATACGATCATTAGAGATGGAGAGAATGACATGGGCCCACTGACTGAAGACCAAGAGTCAGAGCTTGGAAGCAACTATACCAAGCCAAGAATGAGATTCCGGATGGGCCTTCAGGGGAGGAAAAAGCAGTGTCCTCCATCCTTTCCCCCAAGCATCTGCATGGGGAAACATCATCAGTACATCAGATATCAATGCACAGGAAATGCAGACACTTGAGCTTGGCACCCAAGGCCTAAATACTAAGATTGCCCAGTTTCTTCAGGCAAGTCACTCATCCTCCCCTTTTTCAGTACCTGGTTCAGTTTTCTCATCTGTAAAATGGGACTAAATATTACTCAGAGACCTCACCAATGTGTTCTAAGGAATCATTAGTTGCCATTTACTTGGCATTTTTCAATTTCAAAGCAATTTAACACACTACAAAACAGAGTAGATGCAGTTTGAAAAATCAGTTTAAAAGGAAAAATAAACAAACATAAATTTAGTACAGCAAAAATAAACTGAATTCATTTTGCAGAAGGCTGAATTCCTGTGCCATGGAGGGCACCCACCTGCATTTGTTCTAATCTGTATTTGCATATGAAAGCAAAGGTTTAGAAAATTTATATTAAAGGAGAAAGGAGAGAAATAGAGAAAAGAGGAGAAGCAGAAAAAGGAGGAGAAAGGAAAAGGAGATGGGAGGGAAGGAGGAGAAATGCTTTTCATCACTGAAAAACAATGAGAGTGGACAAAGGAGGAAAGAATTGATCCTAAAAGATTCTGGAAATATCAGAGAGAAAGGGGATGAGGAAGGGGGTGGAGAGTGGACAGAAAACTTCCCTGAGAGAACAAAAGAAGCGTTTCTCCTTTCAAACAAGAAGGGAAGGAGAAAAGGAAATGGGAATGAGAGAAAAAGCAGATGAGAAAGAAGGGGAGAGGAAGAGCAAAAGAAAACATTAAGCTTTGCAAAGTGTGTCTGGAAACCAGAAAGCTAAAGGAGAAATCATTAGCAAGTCCATAGTGCGTCTACAGTGATACCGTGCGGATCAATTCATTTAGCGCTGCCCTGTACATTTACAGAAAAGTACCTCTGATATAATAAAGGCTCATAAACACGCAGAAATTGGGTTAGGCCTGTTTCGAATTCCTGCCAAACAATGGTTCAGAAAAATGAAGCTCTATTTTAATTAGCTGGGTTCACGAGTGATTTGATAACAGCAGATGCTGTCTGGATGCCTTCAGCAACATGGGCTCCACACACATGAACTTGGAGTGCCTCTGATACAATTAGGAGCTTCTCTCTGCTCCCACATGCCAGGCAAGGTGGAGCCCTTACACGTTGCTGGGCTTCATCCCCGTGTGACCATTCAACTCTGTGAGGAAGAGAAGGGAGCACCCAGGTGGGACCGGCGGAGAAAACAGTTTGCCAAAGACACTGCAGAGGTGATGACAGGCACGGCAGGCACCCTGCCCTGGGGTTTCCACTGGAAAAGGGGCCAGCAGCACAGGGTGGTCAGCGCCTCCCCCATGCTTACTCCTGCTGAAGCAATGCCCTGAGCCAGCCTGACAAGCAAGCCCTGCCAGGCTCAGTTCTGCTGAGGACCGAGGGCAGCCCCAAGCAGGCGCGGGAGCTGCCCTGGCTCCTCCACAGTCCACGCTGCTTTCAGCTCTGCCATTCACTTCGTGGAACAGGCACATATGCAGCAGGCAGAGCTAGGAGCACATAGGAGGGCCCAGCTGGACAGTGTGAGAGAGAGAAGGGAAGTAAAGGGAGGGAGAGGGGAGAGGTAAGGTCCACCTGACCCTGCCCCCTTTCAGTTCTGACCAGAACTTCAGAGTCTTTCATCCCACTGCTGGAGGGCATATGGGATGGAGAGGTGAAGCTGGCCAAGTTCCATTCTAGTTCCAGCAGAAAAGGGACCCAGCAATCACACACACACACACACACACACACACACACACACACACACACTCCCCCTCCCTCCCTTCTCTCTCTCCCCTTCCCTCTCTCCCTCTTCCTTTCTCTCTCTCTCTTCCTTCCCCTCCCCAAGAGGACAAAACGGACACTATGACCTTCACACAAGCTCCCCTTCGCCCGGCACAGGCAGACGCTAAGCTGAGCACTGTAAATCAAGGGTGAAAAACTGGTGCCAGGAAAGTGAATGAGCCACATTTATTCTGTAAAGAGCCCCAAAGATGCACAGGCTTCTGAATCAGCACTTCAGGGCAACGGCTGGGAACCCAGGAAGCAGAGAGCAAGAGGAAAATAAGTATTTATTATGTATAGTCGAGGCCTCTTCTTGAAAAGTCATTCATTTCCTAAAACTACTTCAGGTTAAAGAGAGACTCTGCTCTCCCCAGAATTACAACCTGGCATTACAAATGGAACGCCAAGATGAGGGGCTTCTTTCCCTTCACAATCCCCAGACGTGAGCCCGGTAGATTCCGCACGGTGGGCTGGTCCAGACAGCAAGTCACATGAAGAAGAGCGTGGGGGTTCTCCCATCACTTCTCTTTCTGCCCCTTATAATCTCCTACGTAGGGGGCAGAGGGTCCAGGCTGTGAAATGGGATCAAGTCTGCAATAGCCCCACAGAGACAAAGCCAACAGAGCGGAAAGACGGCTCGCCTCAGCGCGAGAATTTGTTCTAAATGTCCCGTCTCTTCAATCCCAGCAAACGTGGCTGTTACAACAAGCAGAGCTTGGAAGAGCTTTGACCTGCTCATCACCATTCCCCAGGGCTCTCATTCATATTTTCCTTCACTTATTCTCTCCCCAAATTAGCCACCGAAAACTGAAAAACAAGAGTATTTAAAGAACCAAGGAAAGGTAAAGAAATGAAAAGCAGACCATCTAAAATCCAATCACAGAAAATGCAAGGAGCTAAGACAGCCAAGAAAAAGCCAGGGACCTACAAATGCCAACTGAAGAGGTAAAAAAGGAAGGAAAGGAACAAGTCGGGTGTTCGCAGGTAGACTTGGAATTCCTGTTCCAGACTCCAGACACACAATGAAAAGTTGTTTGCAGTGTCTGGGAGACATCACCCTGGGAAAAAACACGGGAGCAAAGATTCTAGGTGCCCCACATCAGCCCAAGACTCATCTGAGTAGATCTTAAAATCGAGTCCCTGATCACCACAGTCCTTGGCCCTCTCCGGCATCAGCAGACTTGATTCATGCCAAGCTTGGGTCTCGGGAGATCTGAAGAGACCCCTCTCTCCTTCCCTTCCTCCAACAGCTCAAAATCTTTTCCTCCAAACTCCCCCCTTCTCTTCTCCTCCAGCCCTTCAGTTAATAGGGTGTAACCTCCATCAAAAACACATACAAAGGTACAGCTCAAAAAAAAAAAAAAAAAAAACAAACCCAAAACCCAAAAAAACAAAACAAACAAGCAAAAAGAATAAATATGAATTTAAAGGGGAATTCTGCCCAAACCTTCACCTCCCAAATCTGGTTCAGCCACATTCTTGCCCACAGCCTGTGTTTCTCGGTGCCTCCCTACATTTTTCCAACTGCAGCTGCATAACCCTCTTAAAATTCAGATTTCTAGCACCTATAATTACAGGCCTCTCTATGGCAGGCTCCCTTAATTAATGAACCCGACTCCCTTCTCTTCAAAGGGAATCTGCAGGAGGGCTATCACAGGGGTGAAATGACCCCACATCAGAGTGATCTGCTCCTTCTTCCTAGGGCACCTGGGCTCTGATTCGGAGAAGAGGAGCCCCAAATCAGGCCTCTGCCCGGCTGCTTCCTTCCAGTGCCCAGGAAGCTCCCAATTTAACCCTTTCCCATTTGTGGCCATAAAAGATTTCTGGGAACTCCCAGGAAAAGCACAAGATTTCCTGGGTGGGCCCAGGCAGCTACAGAGAGAGCTCGCTCCTTGCCGGCTGACTTCAATTGATTCCTTGCCTCCCTCCCCTCAGCTGCTGAGCACTGCTGCCGAGCAGCGGGTCTAGAAGCCGCGGCGGTCCTTCCTCCTGGAGCTGGTCAATGGTGGACAAACAAGAAGGGCGAGGGGGAAGGGGGAGAACTGCAGGGGCTGAGGGGCACACAGGCTCTGGGGCCGAGGCTTCACCAAGCCATTCCCTCAAAGTCTAGCAGAGGAACAGAATGTGCTCCCTTCATAAAACAAATGTCATTAAGAGAGGGCAGAGGTTTGCAATTGCCAAGGCTTGGAGAAATTTCTGGCACACTTCAAGAAATACACACTGAGAATGCTGGGACTTAGACGTCACCCAGTGTCACTGTGTCCTTTATCACAGAGCGGGGAAATGAACTTGCCAAGATCCCACCATGATGGAGGGAGCAGCAGAGCTCCCTTCGAGAGGCCTTCCCACTGTAACACACTGGTCCTCCTGGGACTCTGCAGGCCACTGCTTGATGAAAATAGGCACCTCCACCACATCCTCCATGGCAAGTCGGTTTGCAGCAGGAGCTCCAAACACTGGAGTGCCCTGGTTTGCATATAACTGTTATACGGAAAGGAAGGCTGCCTTAGGCTTCAGCAGGGACTGGAAAGAGTCTCCACAAAAGGTCAAGAGTACCAGAAGAGAGCAGACTTAGGTCAAACCAAAAGTCTCCTAGGTAATGTTTTAGGAGGAGATTTGGGGATACAGTAAATTAGTTAAATGGCACCAGTAATGATGAGCACAGAGACCAACATGTAATCCTGGCTTCCTATCCACTGACCCTGCCAAGCAAACATACAAATCTCTCCTGCAGGAAGAGGAAAAAAATCTGCAAAAACCTGCCCTTCAAATACCCAATTATAAGCACTCTGGAGAAATCTTGCTGTAATTTCATAAGTAACTATCAAGTGAGACTTAGCAAGAAGCCGGGGATAGAACCAGAACTAAGAGGTTCAACCCTCAAGTTCATTACCTATGATCTTGCTCCAGGGGAGCTACACATACAATAGATCACTTAATATTATATCAGGAAAAAAAAATGTATTCATGACTGAAAATACTAGGTCTTCTTGGATAAGGCTGACTTTACTATCATTCAACATCACCATCAGCTGTGACTCCCCTGGGAAAAGCACAAACAGGCTCAATGGGGCCAGTCTAAGACTGGCTAAGTAGTAAGTATCTCAGTCTTGGCAAAGGCACTGCTATGGACCAGAAGATCATATCTATGAGATTTTTTTTCCAAACCTCATCCATATAAAAGCCGTGCTTGCTCTACCACCCATCTCCCCATTATATAATGAATGCTTAATAAATGCCTAGTAATTTGGACTGAAATCCTGGCCCATCCTATATTCTACATGAGTAGCCTTATGTCCTCAGGGCCCTGACACAATGCAGAGTCCCCATCCTCTCTTTCTCCCTGTGAGTCCCAAATGCATGCCACGATACAGGTCAGAGCTGCCCACAACTGCTTCTAGGAGCTAGCCGGAAGCCCAGAGTAAGTTCCAAGGCCCTGAACTGAAAGCACCACTGATTCCCAAATGGGCAGACAAGCAGAAGAAGAAACACACACTCTCTCTCTTTAGGCTTCTTGGGCATGATAAAGCTTTTTTGTTTATCTGGGCTTTTGAGGGGTTTTTGTTTGTTTGGGGGGTTTTTCTGGGGGGGAAGAGGGGTTGGATGTTTTCTTTAAGGCTAAGTCTGGTCCAAAGTTGATTCTTCCTTAGAAACCATAATCTCCATTTTTCTACTGAGCTGTAATTTTACAGGCAAGAAAAAAAGAGCACAGAATTTGGGGCCAAAGGTGTATAGGGAGCAGAGCCCAAGAAGAGCTGGGGATTCTCATCCAGGACAAGTGCTCACTCCAGCTCCACTGAAAGATTTCTCCCCCAGAGTTTCCTCAAGGGGAAATCAGCCATCGATCGTGGGACACACAAGTTCTAGGACCATTCCCTACCTCTGCCTCCAATTCCTGCTTGTGCTTTAATGTTTAAATTATTAAATGCATTAATGTATTTACATTATTCAAGTCTTATGTGCATTTTTCTAAGATAATTTATGTATAAGAGTTTGAATGTCCATGACTGTTAATGTCTACAACCCTTCCTGTTCATTATTGATTCTGGAAGAAAAAAAAAAGTCCGAGTTTTAATGCCTTATTTTTAATGTATTAAGAGTCTGAATAAGTGCATTCTCTTTTTTCTTTTGTAATTTCATAATTTAAGTAGTACATTTATTAAACTGACACAGTATGAATTGTGGTGAAGTCTGGCACAGCTCCATGCTGCCGGCATGGCCGGACGGGGAATCACGCTACTCTGCAAATGGAAGAGAGAGAGAGAGAACTCAGAAAGATGGAGGGGGAGGGAAAGAAAGAGAAGGGGGAGTAGGAGAAAAGAGGGAGAGAGAACAGAAAGGAGAAAGACAAAAAGGGCACTTCTCTTTCTGCCTGCCTTCTGCCAGGCTTACCCCTGAGTCCTGCCTCTGCTCTCAAAGGAGGGCTGTTGAAAAGACAGAGGGAGACCACCACCACACCAAAAAGGCTTCTGCAAGTACATTTCTCTCCAACCTCTCAGCAGCTCCTCTCTGGACTCTATCCTATGGATTCTTCACCCTGTTTGAGTCTAGACCCCAGGCTATCTGGTGAAATCCAGAGACTTTTCTCTTTAGTGTTTTTAAATTCAGGAAATAAAATATATAAAACTATAAAAGAAAACAAATTATTAAAAGGCAAGGGTGTGTGTGTGTATTAGTAATCATGGACTCCAGGTTCAAAATCCTTTGCGAGTCTACATTGAAAGCTACATTTCCAAAATGGGGTCTATTTGTTTTATTTTTTAAAGATCGACACTTTAAAAACTCACTGGAACGAATGAAACTGCTACCTCCATGCCTCTGCACAAGCTCCCTCCTCATTCCCAGGAAGCTCTTCCCTGTTCCCTCTGCCTGTTGGAATCCATTTTAGCTCAACAGTCACTTTCCTCCTACATCAGGCCCCCCCAGAGCCCCAAGTTCTTGCTGCACTTTGCCTTTCTCCCTCATTTCACTGTTTGGATATATTCTGTATTTACTTATTTACATACATGTTGTTATCCTCTCCTACCCCCCTAGTACCTAAACTCCTTCAGGAAAGGAGCTATATGACTTATACTTTTGTATCTCCAGTACTAAGCACAGTTCCTGGCACATGGGGGACAATTAGTAAATATCTGAGCTAAATGCATTCATGAGCACAAATAACTGCTTTAAAATTAACATAAGAGCTTTCTAAAAATATCTTTCTTATTTTTTTAAATAGAGATGCAGCCTATCTAAAACATCTTTAAAGAGAGATCAGAAAATGAAGGTTTCACTGTTAAAAACATCCCAAATTTGGGCAAGGAAACTTTATTATGTAAAAGTCCAATTATCAAGAACAGGGGGGAAAACACCGTCCTTGAGCCCTCATCAGTGGAGCGACAGTGACACCCAATGGCTTGTTAAACCAGCCCCAGAACACTCTCTCCCCCAGGGATGTGTCTTGAGCCGTAGTTTCCTCAGCTAGCAGAGAAGCTGCAAGGAAAATAGGTTCTGGGCTAGCCCTCAGAAGCTGGCTTGCCACCCCGGGCATTTCCTCTTGGCCCAATGAACCCGCCCAGCCAGGGTGCGTAACTCTGCCTGTGTGTGCAGAGCGCCCAGGGCATCGCCCAAGCACGGGCTGCCCCTCACCCGGTCACCAGAGCACCCTGGCATGGGGGCCGCACCCTACTCCACCCCAGGGAGGCCCAAAGTTTGTGGCGGCTGTTTGAAGAGCTGACACACCACTTCCAAGGTGAAGTTTGCATGTTTTTTCTTTTTCTTTCTTTTTTTTGCTACTCATTACCATTCTTTAACTGTTACAATTTATATCAGCATATAATGTTAAATAATTACAGGGAGCAGCGCTCACTCTAGTGAGGATATAAACGCGCTGTGGGAATCTACAGATTTAAACAAATAACACTCCCAGCAGGGGGTGAGCAGATGAATTAGCATTAATATCCTGCCTGGGAGATCCCAGCGCACTGGTCCTGCTTAAATACAGATCTTTTCTGTAACAGTCAATATGACAGCTCCCGGCAATGAGGCCCCTTCCCTCTGCCCAGTCAATATAGCAGCCAGTGAAAATAGAAACGTCCCTATAGCAATCAATACAACAGCCGGCTAAAATAAACCCTTCCCTTTTAGGGGCTATATAATAGTCAGCTAAATGGAAGAATTGGCACCCCTGCTGGAGCGCTCGGCAGAGGATCCAAGGAACTCGAAATGAGCCTTCTGCTCCTCCAGGAGGCCCGGCTCTGGGACGGAGAAGGCGCCTGCCTCACAGAGTCCAGAGGGAGGCTGAGGAAGGCTCTTCCAGGGCCGGCGGCAGCCAAAGTCCATTTCCCCAATTGGGAATGAGGCACTGCTCGATCGGGTTTTATGAAAAGAATCTACCATTTGTGGAGTGGGTGACAATACTGTCACAGCTGGAACATCTGTCTTCAGCGGGAGTCAGAGAGGCCTGATTCCCTTGGGAAGGGAAAAGTCTTAAATAAAGGAAATAATCTGGGATTTGCAGTTTTCCAGACAGAAAGCAGTACTAGTCAGACATACCAGCTATCTGGGTGAAAAAACAATGCAATGTGCCCTGTGAGGCTCAGTACTTGACCCTGATACTTCATTTTTTTAAAAAAACTTTCAGCTACCAACCACAAAGTTATAATTTTAACATGGGATTTTCCCTTGCACAAAAGGTAAGAAAATTTAAAAATCATAAAACAAATCTCCTTCCTCTGGGAAAACAGCAATGAAATTTTTGTGATAATGGGACTCAGTGGATGACCTTACCTTGGGAGCACAAATGGGCTAAAAGCCTCTTCCAGGGGTGAAGGCAAGGACATCTGGACAATCAGATAGTTCTAAGTATAAAGCTGGCAACCTTTCTTTTTAAACTGGTTACTACTCAAAAGGACTCTTGCTGAATTTAAGGATTTGACAATTGTAGAATTTTACTGCCAAAAACTCTAACAACCCTGTTGTCTCCACTCGCCAACTTCAAGAAGTTAATACTGGGATTGTGTTACGCTCCAAAGCAGATGAACAATAGGGACCCTACAGTCATTAAAATTCCACAATCTGTCTTCATCCTCTGGGTAAAGCTACTGAGGGTCCCCGTTTCCCTAGCCAGGTGTTTAACACCCAAGGATGCTCAATCAGGTGACTCACTCAAGCAACATAGTGCCAGCTAACAGGAAGAATGGTTCCGGCAGCTCCCTGAAGCCCTGGTTTCAAGTGCTAAAGGTCTTAATAATTTAGATCTTATACCTTTTCAGAGCTACCAAAATCGAGTAAATGTCATTTCTATGCCAATGATATAAGATCTTAAGGATAAGAAGCATGGTTATAGAGACCAGGGATTTTTAAAAATATATTTTGATAACTGTATTTCAATAGGATTGGTTTTTATTTTATAAATTTAAAAAAAAAAAAACTTTTGAGAAAGAGTCCACCAGTTTTGGCGACATGCCTCAGAGGTCCATAAATAGTTTAGCATCCTTGGACTAGAGACCCTCCTAGTGCCACAATTCTCAGTGGTGGATTACTAGTACATCTAGGCCTTACTGGAAGGCTAGCAAAAGTCCTAAGGAAAAAACAGAAATGCTCCTCCTAAGCTGAGGGTCACTTGTGGACAGGCTGATCACACCCTATTCCCTCTCCCCCCTTTTCTAGCAGGTTCAGGCACTTAGCTGCAGCACCAAGCCCAACAGGTTTGTGATAAACATGTGTGTCTAAGTGTGTGTATGTATGTATGTATGTATGTATGTATGTATGTGTGCATTTTCATCTCTAACCCACATTCAAAAATGTGAAAGGGAGGGTGGCACTTTGTGCATTCTCACTCAATTCCTGAATATTAAGCCTTCAGCAAACTCACTATGACGTTAGCAAAACTACAGATGCCATTAAATACATCCCAGAAAGAAGAAGGAGAGTGAAACAAAGAGCTGGAGGAAACAGGAAATTGAAAAAGAGGGAGGGATGGAAGAGCAAAAAAAAAAAAAAAGCAATACAGGCAAGAAAGAGAAAGGATTCAGTCCCAGAAATGAGGGGATAAGAGAGGGGCTCTCCACTCAGCACACCTGACACCAGGCCTGCCAAGTGTTTCAGGAAGGGACAGCATCGTAGGGAGTCCCCTAGCTCCTAACTTCTGAGTCCAAAGGAATTGCTGCTCACCCACCTGGAGAGCTACAGGGCCAAGTGTGGAAGTAACTAAGAGAGGAGAGAGGAAAGGAAAGGGAGAAAGCTGGTTCCCTGCCACCAATGACATTGGAAACATAGGCCACTCTTAAAGACATTGAAATCACAATAAAAAAAGGTCATCTTATATCCCAAAGAGATCTTAAAGAAGGAAAAGGGACCCACATGTGCAAGAATGTTTGTGGCAGCCCTTTTTGTAGTGGCTAGAAGCTGGAAACTGAATGGATGCCCATCAATTGGAGAATGGCTGAATACATTATGGTATATGAATATTATGGAATGTTATTGTTCTGTAAGAAACGACCAGCAGGACGATTTCAGAGAGGCCTGGAGAGACTTGCATGAACTGATGCTGAGTGAAGTGAGCAGAACCAGGAGATCATTATACACGGCAATAATAAGACTATATGATGATCAATTCTGATGGACGTGGTTCTCTTCAACAATGAGATGATGAGATGATTCCAATGGTCTTGTGATAGAGAGAGCCATCTATACTCAAAGAGAGGACTATAGGAACTGAGCAGAGATAACAACATAACATTTTCACTTCTTTTGTTGTTGTTTGCCTGAATTTTATTTTCTTTCTCATTTTTCTTCCTTTTTGATCAAATTTTTCTTGTGCAGCAAAAATAATTGTGTAAATATATATGCCTATATGGGATTTACGCATATTTTTACCATGTTTAACATATTTTGGATTACTTGCCATCTAGGGGAGGATGAGGAGAAGAGGAAGGAAAAATTGGAACACAAGATTTTGTAAGGGTCAATGTTGAAAAATTATCCTTGCATATGTTTTGAAAATAAAAAGCTTCAATAAAATAATAATAATAATAATAATAATAAATTTTTTTTTAGAAGAGAAAGGTCATCAAGGTCCCAGGGGAATGTTTCCTCTGCTATTCCCATTCATAAAACATGTGGGTCCCCCTTACGTGGGAAAGTCAGCAGCATTGTGTGCACCTGGCACCTGGCAGGTGGGTACCCCACTAAGGAACCCAGAAGCAGGATGCACACCAAGGCACTCCAAAAAGGGGCCTTGCCCCCCAGGACCTGAGGCTCACTGCATGGACTCACCAGTCAGAGATAGGGAAAGCCAGGGATTCCAAAAGGTCATTTACAATGACAGCATCCCTGCTAGACTGACATGAATGTGGCCCAGTGATGACAGGAAGACATCATCGTGTGAGCGCCAGGGGGACTCTGTGCACAAGGGCAAAGGGCAGGCGTCTGAAGAACCTGTCAGCCAATATCTCATTCATTCTACCCTGTTTAGGGGCAAGTGGTTTGGGGAATATTCTGCCATTTGTTTTTTTTTTGCTAATAATAAATTGATAATAACCCCCAAGTTGAGGAAGGATAGTTTATATTTGCTTATCTATACCCACATGGCTTTCCCCCCCTCTCCTCAGAACAGAAGATCCCTGAGGGCAGGAACCATCTCATATTAGTTTTTGTCACTCAGGACCAAGCACAGCAACTAGCGTTTAGGAAATGCTTTCTGACCTGGATGATTTTTAAATGCTAATACCACACTTTTTCAGTAACACTTTTGGGTCGCCTACGTCCCCTGATGATGGCCTATGATTTAAGGCGACAATTTTTACATGTGGTACCTCCCTTTCATCATTTTCAAAGCTCCCCACTGCCCAAGCCTCATTTCTTCATGGCTGATCCAGGCCCTTCCAGCTTAAGGACCAAGTCCAGGCCTTCCTGACGTTCTTTCCCTTTTCTGTATGTCATTGATAAGCCACTGACAAGTGGGCTGGTAAGTTTGGTGCCCCTTGAAGTGAGCTTGGAAACAAAGGAGATGAAGGAATGACCAGAAGTTAGTAATGTCTGAAGCCTGAGCACAAAAACAGACTCTCATGCCTCACAATTATATTTACCAGGGGTTTTTTTTGGTTTTGTTTTTTTTAAGTCATTCAGAAAATAAAAAGTGAAAGAATAAAACAAAAGAGAAACTCAATTTTCCTCTCTCTTCCGCCCCAAACCACACTTAGGATAAAATGAGGTTTGAGCAAGTTAATCCTTATGAGGTAAGAAAAAATGATTAAATACATTAAAAAATCAATTGTACATTAAACACAAATCCAGGAACTGCAAAAAAACAAACACCACAGCTTTCAGCAAGGATGTATGAGCAAAGCACTGTGAAGTCAGGAGGGGGGACCCCCACCTGATCTAACTAGCGAAGGCAGACAGAAAATGAAGGCTACAAATAGGGGGAAGAGACATTCAGACAGAGGGAAACAAGAGACAGAGGGGCCCTGAAACTTGATTTCACTAGAAATCAAGTTATTTACAGACAACAAAAAGGAAGGGAAATGTCTACAAGGAATAAGGCTCTGGAGACTGTATTTGAAGCATTAGAAAATCCAAGAGAAATAACAATAATGATAATAATAATGACCATTATTATTAGTTGACCAACGGACGTTGCAAACCACTTAGCTGGCCAAAGATCTGTCTTGCTTCCCTGGTTATTTCTCCTGCTTATTAACAATTCTATTAGCTGCCACTTTCCAAGCAGACAACTGTGGCGCAGGAAGATTAAGGGATTATGAGGCTTTGAAGGAGAGGCTCTGAGAACCGGAATTAGAACTCAGTGCTCCAGGCCCTCAGATGAAAAGGTGCAGAAATGCGCAGTCAGCATTTCATTCCCATGGCTGAGAGAGGCTGCCAGCCCCCTCCAATAGCTGTGTCAGTAACTGAGAATTCTTGGCTAATCCCAAATAAATCCCACATGGTTGAAATGTCATGGCTAATTTGCTTCTCTGGTGTGCTGCGACCATTCTGCTCTGGCTACATCCACCCTCCTCCTTTCTGTCACCTGATAATCTGTGGGCTTCGGCCTCATACTGAAAGGGGCTACACACGGGCAAGACAGCCTGGTTCTTGGGGAGGGAGCTACTCTCTGGCCACTACATGCTGATGGCTGGACTGGCAGGCCCGGACTCCAGACTCTAGGAAGCTGGGACATGGTGTTGGAGTAGGAAGAGCGCCGGATCAGGACAGCTGGGCCTGGGTCCGAATCCTGCCTCGGCTGGCCCGGGCCCCCCAGGTCCCCTCCGTTCTGAGGCTCCATCTCTTTGTCTACAAAGAGGATGATGACAGGCCCCCACCCGCCTCACGTGGGAGAGTGTAGGCCAAAGGCCTTGTAAGCATTCAAGTGCTAGAGAAAGGTTTAACGAGTCTAATTATCACCGGTGCAACCATTTCACAAAGGCAGAAGCTGAGGCTCAGAAAGATTAGGTGAAGGCCCAAGCTGAGGTGCTGGTGCCAGAATCCAAACCTGGCTCTCACCTTACACCCAAAAGAACTCCTTGAGAGCTGGGGAGGTAGCTCAGTGATCATGGAGAGCAGGGGCTTGGAGGACGTGGTTTCAGTTCAGCAGGGACACCAGAATAACACTCCCCACAGAATGATGGACTTGGTCAAAGTGAATGAAAACTGGGTGGGCCCTGCTCTCGGGGAGCTCTCCCTCAAATGAGGGAGCCAGGCCATATGGACAGAGTGGGTCATGGGGCAGAAAAGGCCCCATGGTCCCATGGGGATAATGGCAAGCAGATGGTCCTGCCTCATTTCCATGCCATTTCCACAGATAAAATCCTACCGGTTTCTGACAGGGCCAAGGATGCCTGCAACAAGAAGCCCCAGCTCGGGCCTTCGGGAGCTGAGGCCGTAGCCCCTGCAGGAGCCACTGGAGGCTGCATCTCCCTTGGAGTCCCACCGGTCCAAGGTGACTACATGACACCAGATAGTGACCCACGGCCAGAGCTTGTCGGAGGGCTCACAAAGCTCCCTATCCCCTCCGGTTCCCTCACAAGAACTCCAGGAGAAAGGGGCTATTATCATCTCTATCTTGCAGATGAGGAAACTGGGAGTGCAGAGGGAAGTGACTTGTCTAGGATCCACTGCCAAGCATCTGGGGCAGGCTTTGGACCCGGAGCCCCCCAGCAGTGCGAGTGCCCAGCACCGAGCTCTCACTCTGCCCACACAGAGCTGCCCATCCTGAGCGACTCCAAGCACAACCCCCCACCAGGGAGGCCTCGCCAGGATGATGGGAAGGGGCATCAAGGTAACAGAGGACCTAGCTTTCCTCTGAGCTTCCAAAAAGCATCAGACCAGCTCCAGAAGCCCTTGAGGGGCTCGACTTCTGAGAAAGAGGAAGAGTCAAGCTGCTGAATGCATGAGTGCAGCGATGCCAACGGGACAAAGAGGCAGAAAAGAAGGGAGCTGGGCTTCTCGCCTGCGCTGTTATTTGTTAGTTCTGTGCCGCCAGATGAGTCCCTGAAGATCTCCCAAGACTGCCTTAAGAGGCAGGGAGTGAAAGCCTAGATTTCTCATTCTGCCACTCAGAGGCGAACTGCAGACAACTGCTGCCCCCTACAAGCAGTCACGCATATCACACCTTGCTGCACCCGTGCAGATGAAAAGCTTCTATTATCTCACCTCCATCCCACAACCTGTCATTAGGGAAGTGCAGGGAGTGCAGACGCCTCCTCCAAGCACACCGTCACCTGTGATAAATTAATAGGTGCCCTTTTCAACAGGCAAGATGCACACAAAGGGTTCCCAGCTTCCCGGGGAGGGCTCCCCTGGCAGCCGACCTGCCAACAAGCACTGAAATACCAGCTGGCACCTAAGCCCAAGCCCAAGAGAAAGGAGTGTGTGTGCTCCTGGGGATTATAACCTCCCCACGAGATGAGAGCACTCCACAATGAAATCCACAAAATGAGATTACAGGTTGTCAATAGGCGTCACCCACTGTGGGGACAGAGGGAAGACCTTGTATCTGAAAGCCCTGGATGGAGGGTAAGCCAGCACCCCACCACTCGAGCTGCTGGGCTGGCCCTGCCTCCCCACACCCCACTGGGCAAGGTCTCCCTGGTCAGCCCTAGTGCAGCGAGGAGCCGTCGGTAGCCCAGAACGCCACGCCGCGCACGAGGGGGCGGGTTCCTGCCAGGGCACGAGGCCACCCAGCTGATCCCGCCACTTCCCCTGACAGCGCAATCTGAGCCTGACTAACATCACACTGGGGGCTATGAGTTAGGCCCTCTCTGACTCAGGCTGTCAGGGAATGCCCCCAGGAAGATTTACTTAGAGAATCACTCAGTGTCGTCTGCATCTCGAGGCTATTCCGACAAACTAAGGATGGCAGAGCAAAGATTTGTGGAGCAAAAAGCATAAATCTTAGTTATAACTACACACCATAAAAGAGAGAAGAGCTGGGAGGAGAGAGGGAAGGGCAGGCAACACGCCCGCCTCAACACCCCCCCCATCTCCCAGAAGCTTTCCATCGCACAGAAGTCGAGCACAAGAAATCTTCCAAGCTCTCCAAATGGGGGTCCACTCGGGGAGTCGGGCTGAAGCGGCCACTTAAACTGCTCAGCCTTCTGCCCAAAATTTCCATAAGGGGGGCAGCTAGGTGGCGCAGTGTATAGAGCACCAGCCCTGAAGTCAGGAGGACCTGAGTTCAAATCTGGTCTCAGACACTAAACATTCCCTAGCTGTGTGAACCTGGGCAAGTCACTTAACCCCAATTGCCTCAGTTAAAAAAAAAAATTTCCATAAGGAAACATGAAGTTCATTTAACACAATGGTGCATTTATAAAGGACAATCTTTCTGAATGGGGTGAAGACCCATCTCAGACAAAAATCAAACTTTTCACAAAGTCCCTCAGTCCTCCCCAAATGAGAATTTTCTAAATCATTTCCATATTGAGAAGAGAGCAAGAGTCTAGAACAGTGAAAAAGAGAAGGGAAAGACTACAGTGAGAAAGCTGGGGGGGAAGCCAGGGTGCCTGAAAGAAGTTTGGGGGGTCAGTCAGTCAATGATACATATTTATCAAATGACCACTGTGTGCTGGGCACTCTGCTAAATGGTGACAATCCAAAGAAAGGCCAAAGACAGTCCCCAGCCTCAAGGAGTTCATAACCTGGTGAGGCATAAAGCCTATAAACAATTATATTCAAACAAGTTATTTACAGGGAAAATTGGAGCTAATCAACAAAGAAAAAGTGTCAGAATCCCAAGAGTTTGGGAAAGGCTTCCTGTAGCTGGATTTTTCCCATAGAAAGTGAGATTTTAGCTGATCTTGGAGGAAGCCAGGAGGCAGAGATGAGGAGGATGAGGAGGGAGGGCATTCCAGGAATTGGAGACAGCCAGAGAAAATATCAGGAGTTGGGAGACCAAGGGTCTCATTCAAGTAACAGCCAAAAAGGCTGGTGTTCTTGGACTGAGAGGGGGAAGGGAATGGGGGGTGGAGGGGGAAAGTCGGGGGACTGGAGAGGAGTGTCAGAAGATTAGGAAGGGAGAGGGAGGCTAGATCAAAAAGGGCTGTGAATGCCAAAAAAGGATTTTAGAACTAACCCTAGAGGTAATAGGGAGCCAGTGGAATTGACAGAGTAAAGGAGTGAGGAGGCCAGGCGTCAGCTTTAGCATCCGAGGGGAGGGAGAATCTCAGCCCTGCTGGTGGCTGCTGCAGTGGCCCAGCTGTGAGGAGACAGGGGCCTGCCCGGGCAGCAGCAGGCCCCGAGAGCTCCTGCCCTTCCTTTAGGCCTGGCTCTGGGGCTGACCTTGCAGAAGGGGCTGGCGAGATCAGCCCTGGTCACAACCTGGGTGCATATTGGAGGGCGGGAGAGGACGCGTGGATAGGAAGCTTGAGGAAGGGAGTCGTCCAGTGGTCAGGCAGGCAGGCAGGCAGCAAGCAAGCTCCTCCTAAGTACTTCTAACCCTCAGAAAGATGGGGGCAAAAGGCAGCACCTGGAGCGATGGGGGGCTCCAGACTTCTCCAGGAGGGAAGCAGCTGCAATACTGGAGAGTGGGCAGAGATGGGCCCACAAGCATCTGTCCTAGGACCAGACAGGAGCCCCGAGGCCCTGGCCTGATGTCAAGGCTAAAAGGAATGGTCAGGCTGTGCAGGGCTGTAAGGGGGGGCCGACTGTACCCCTAAGAGGAGCATGAGCTGGAGGGCCAAGGCCTGAAGTGAGGAGCCCATGTAATAGGGAGGTTCCCTGTGAAAGAGAATGGGAGAGCACAGGGCTCAACAACAGAAGACACCAATTTAAAATGACTTTCAATGTTTCTAAGCCTTCAGGGTCTCCATTTCCTCCAGGATCAAATATAAAATCCTCCCACTTCTCACATGACACCATTCCAGGCACTCTCCAACCCCTTGCTGACCCTCATCTGTGACCCTAGCTGCCCACCCCTCTTCTCCAGGGCTGCCCCTAGGCCTCCTACAGGGGTCTTTGCCAGTCTCCACCACTGCCAGTGCTTTCCTTCGGAGATGACCTGTTCTCTAGTCATCTTGGGGCTTGCACACCGCTTCCCACCTAAGACTGTGCTTCTGTCTGTCTTTCCATCCCCAGTGCTTAGCACCAGGCCTGGCACACACATGGCATTTAATTAATGCTCACTGGCTGACTGACTGAAGTTCATTATGTGCTTCTCCTTTTGTGAGATGCTAACCACACAGATGGCATTTAATAAATACTCAGACTGACTGAGCCTCAGGGAACACACCCACAAGGTGATGAAGGGCTTTGACCAGCAAACAAAGCATTTTGGACTTGGGAGCCCCTGGAGCCTACCAAGGAGGGGGTGATGGTCAGACCTGAGCTTTAGGAAAATCACTCTGTGGCTGAATGGAGGATGGCCTAGAGAGGGGAGCTGGAGCCCTCAGCAGCCCCTGCAGCAGTCCAGAGGGCATGCACCAGGCTGAGTCAGCATCAGGGGACACTTTTGGGCAACAGGTGTAGGAGATGAGATAACAGGTTCTTATTTCTGAGACTGGCAAGATGGTGGTGCCCTCGCCAGTTATAGGAAGTTATGAAGACAGGAGGTGTTGGGGGAAGAGACAGGGAAGAAGCATTTATGGAGTTCCTACTATGTGCTAGGCTCTAAACTAAGCACTTTACAAGCATCATCTCATTTCGTCATCTTCATCATGACCCTGGGAAGCAGATGCTATTTTTAATAGGGAGGAAACTGAGGACTGCAGAGTTAAGCAGATATGGAGGCTGCCTTAGAACTCAGATCTCCCTGACTTCAGACTCAGCATTCTATCCACTGAACCAACTACCTGATACCACACAGCAGTATAATGAGTTTTAAATCGGCATGCCGGAGGATCATCTGGCGAAGAACTCCCTACTTGGCCCTAGTGACCCTGAGTCCCTAGCTGATTCAGAATCTCCAAATCACTAATAAGAGAAATGCAAATAAAAACCATGGAGATTGTGCCTCAAATTCCATAAACTGGCAAAGATGACTGAAAATGAAAAGAATTAATGTGGGACAACATAACATTTTCATGATCTCTATTGACATTTGCTTGCATTGTGTTGCCTTTCTCTGATTTTCTTTTTTTTCTTGTAGATAGGATTTTTCTTGCATAACTTCTCAAGCATTTCAACATTATTAACATGTAGTGGACTTCCTGCCATCTAGGGGAGGGGAGGGGACTGGGGGTAAAATTTGTAACGGAAAGCTTTGTAAAGATCAATGCTGGGGAACTACCCATACATATATTATACAAATAAAAAGCTTTAATAAAAAAAAAAAGAATTTATGTGGGAGAATCACAGGAAAACAAGTCCACTAGGGCACTGTGGGCAGAGTCAATATTCTGAACAACCATTTTGAAAAGTAATTCAGAATAAGTGACTCAAATGTCTAAACCTTAGACCCAAAAAGGTGACTGATAAGAAGAAAATCCCCATGTAACACCAAAATATTTGATATACTATCAGAATGATTTTTTAGGCTCCCTTTCTTTTTATTATCTTTAAATAAATATTATTTGTCACAAGAGATAGCTCTTTGGGAGGGGGGGAGATGTCAGGAAGAGATGGAGAGACCCTACAGGAAACTACGGTAGCATAAAAAAGTAAAATACATCAATAAAAATTGAGTTTAAAACAGGAAAGGAAAGATAAAGAGAGATTTCTTCTCCTATTGCTAAAATTAACATTTCTTTTTTTGGGGGGGCAAGGCAATTGGGGTCACATGGGACATGTTTTGAACTCAGGGCTTCCTGGCTACAGGCTGGTGCTATATCAACTGCACCATCTAGCTGCCCCTAAAAAAAAACATTTCTAATTTAATATTGAATAGTAATGGTTAACACTTCCTAGCTGTATGACCCTGGGCAAGTCACTTAACCCCAATTGCCTCAGGAAAAAAAAATAGTAATGGTAATAGTGGATAGCCTTGTTTCACCCCTGATCTTACTGGAAATGCTTCTAGTTCATCCCTATTACATATGATGCTTGCTGATAGTTTTAGATAGATGCTACTGATCATTTTATTAAGGAAAACTCCATTTATTCCTCTGAGTTCTAGTGTTTTTAATAGAGATGGGTGTCAGATTTTGTCAAATGCTTTTTCTCCATCTATTGATATAAACATTTGATTTCTGCTAGTCTGGTTATTGATGTATCAATTATGCTAATAGTTTTCCTGATATTGAACCAGTCGGCATTACTGGTATAAATTCTACTTGGTCATAGAGTATTATTATGGTGATAAGTTGCAGTAATCTCTTTGCTAATATCTTATTTAAGATTTTTGCGTCAATATTCATTAGGGAAATTGGTCTATAATTTTCTTTCTCAGTTTTGGCCCTTTCTGGTTTAGCTATTAGCACCATATCTGTCATAAAAAGAATTTGGTAGGATTCCTTCTTCCCCTATTTTTCCAGACAGTTTGCATAATATTGAAATTAATCATTCTTTAAATGTTTGGTAGAATTCACTTGTAAATCCACCTGGCCCTGGAGATTTTTTTCTTAGGGAGTTCATTAACAGCTTGTTCAATTTTTTTTTTTTCTAAAATGGGACTCTATAAGTAATTTGTTTCTTCTTTTGTTAATCTGGGCACTCTATGTTTTTGTAAGTATTCATCCATTTTGCTAAGATTATCAGATTTATTGGCATACAGTTAGGCAAAACAGCTCCTAATTATTGCTTTGATTTCCTCTTCATTGGTGTTAAGTTCACCCTTTTCATTTTTGATACTGGTAATTTGGTTTTCTTCTTTCTTTTTTCTAATCAAATTAAAGATTTATCTATTTTGTAGGGGATTTTTTATAAAATCAACTTAATTTTGAAATTAAAGATTTACCTGTATTTTGTTGATTTTTTTCATAAAATCAACTCAAGCTTTGTTCAATAGCTTTCTTTCAATTTTATTAATCTCTCCTTTTATTTTCAGAATTTCAAATTTAGTATGTAATTGGGGTTTTTAATTTTTTTTCTACCTTTTTTAGCTGTACACCCAATTCATTGATCTCTTTATTCTGCCTGGCGGCCGACCCGTAGGCCTTGCTCTGGGGGTGACTCAGAGGAGTCCCCTTGCTATGGCAGTCAGGCTTCTTCCCTCAAGTCCTTGCAAAGGAGTACAAGAAAGGTGAGAGGCAGTGGCCCCAGTGGGCCATCCATCCCATCTGCCTTCAGTCATTTCACTATTTGCTTTCACCAGAGCAGCAATGCTAGGCAAAGAAGAAGGTGATGAAACACCTGCTCTCTGCCACTTCAGCACCTCTTGCCTCGGTTTCCTCATCTGTGAAATGGAGAGAATACTAAAGAGGCTGCTGGAAAGAGAGAGTGCCATGAGTCTTAAAGAGCACAGCTGGGAGTCAAGCTGTGGCAGTCCTGCACCTACTGGGTGCTCTGCCCGGAGGAAGTGACCAAGCGCTGGGCTAGCCTGCCCCCACCCCGGAGGAGAGAGACAGGACCAGCGGCCCTCACTGAAAGGAGGACAGAGTGAGTGGGTTTTCTTCAGGCAGAAAGAAGCCTGAGCCTCTACTGTGGGGCTCAGTTCATTCTGAGAAGGGCTGTGCTATTACTGCTGCTGGGAGCCCTTCTCCCCAGGGTCCTAGGAAGCTAAGAAAAAAGAACCATTTCTGTGTCATTCTGGCCCGGCTTCCCTCCAGAACAGGCAGATGCCCAGATCTGCTCACACAGGAAGGTGCCCCAGGCCTGCCCAAGCCAGGCTCACCAGCCCCAAATCCCCAAATACAACGAGCACTTGCAGTCACAGAGTTAAGAAATGCTGGAGGAGATTTTCACTTACAGAGGAATGAAAGATGGACCAGAATCCCTCAGGAAAGTTAAGATCAAGACCATGTTTTGTCAGAGCCCCAAGCACTTCTGCACTCAAATAAGGCAATGAGCTCTGTTCAGGGCTTAGCACGGGCTCTGGCACACAGCAGGTGTTTAATCAGGTGATTATCAAGTCAGAGGCCCAGAGTGGGGATCACCTTTGGTCATGAACGTTGTTAGGAAAGAGCTCTGCCCACTCCAAGGTCTCAGGGCTCTGGGGAAGATGTCTGTCTGGTCCCTGTGGTGACCTCAGGGCTGCAGGCGGAGGCCCACAGAGCATCCGGCATGGCAGTGGGACAACCCAGCTGTACCTTTTTTTGTTCCAAGAAAAGAGTCTATTACAGTAAGGGGTGAGGGAAGGAGTCACTGAGAATGACAGCAATATACAAATAATCAGTAAAACTTTTTTTTCCCTAAAAAAGAAAATAAAGATGAAACCACCATTGTAATTTCACAAGAGGCAGAAAACTTAGATTTTGATAAGACTCAATAGTGTTTGGGAGCAAGGAGAGGAGAGAGAAGGGTAAGCGGCCAGAGAAAGGTCAGGCACAAAAAAATGTTTGTAGCAGCCCTTTTTGTAGTGGCAAGAAACTGGAAATTGAAAGGATGCCCATCAATTGGAGAATGGCTGAATAAATTATGGTATATGAATGTTATGGAATATTATTGTTCTGTAAGAAACGACCAACAGGAGGATTTCAGAGAGGCCTGGAGAGACTTGCATGAACTGATGCTGAGTGAAATCAGCAGAACCAGGAGAACATTATACACAACAACAAGACTATACGATGATCAATTTTGATGGACATGGTTCTCTTCAACAATGATGTGATTCAAACCAGTTCCCTATTGTTCAGCGATGAAGATAGTCATAAACATCCAGAGAGAGGCCTGTGGGAACTGAGTGTGAACCACAACCCAGCATTTTAACGCTTTCTGTGAATATTTCCATGCATTTTGTTTTCCTTCTTAGGTTGTTTTTTCTTCTTCTCTTTCTAGATCTGATGTTTCTTGTGCAGTAAGATAACTGTATAGATATGTATACATGTATTGTATTTGTCATATAATTTATCCTATTTAGCATGTATTAGATTACCTGTCATCTAGGGAAGGGGGTTGGAGGGAAGGAGGGGAAAAGCTTGGGGAAAAAAAAGGTTTTGCAAAGGTCAATGTAGAAAAATCACTCATATGTTTTGTAAATAAAAAGCTTTATTTAAAAAAAAGAAAAGCATAATTGGTCAAATTGGAAAAGAGGCATGGAAATTTATTGGAGAAAACTTAAAATATGGAATTGGCCAAATGGAAAAGGAGGTAGAAAAATTTGCTGAAGAAAAGAATTCCATAAAAATTATAATTGAGCAAATAGAAGTTGATGTCTATGAGAAATCAAGAAACAATAAAACAAAATCAAAAGAATAAAAGACAACATGAAATATTTCATTGGAAAAAACAACTAATATGAAATATAGATACAGAAACGATAATTTAAAAATTATTGCACTATCTGAAAGCCCTGATCAAAAAAAGGGCCTAGACATCTACTTTCAAGAAATTATCAAGGAAAATTTCCCTCATATTTTGGAACCAAAATGTAAAATAGATGTTGAAAGAATCCACAAATCATCTCCTAAAAGATCTCAAAATAAAAACTCCCAGGAATATCATAACCAAATTCCAGAGCTCCCATCTCAAGGAAAGAATATTGCAAGCTGTCAGAAATAAACAATTCAATTATTGTGGAGCCGCACTCTGGACAACATGAGATTTAGTGGCTTCTATATTAAAAGATCTAAGGGCTCAGAATATGATATTCTGGAGGGCAAACAAGCTAGAATTATAACCCCAAACCACCTTTCCAGTAAAACTGAGTATAATCCTTCTGTGGAGAAAATGAACATTCAATGAATAGATTTCAAACATTCTTGATGAAAAGATCAGAGCTGAATAGAAATTTTGGCTTTCAAATAAAAGACAAAAGAAGCATAAGAAGGAAACAGGAAAGATAAATAATAAATGATTTAATAAGGAAAAAAAAAAAAAAGGTCAGGCACAAAGATCCTGCGCTCCAAGACTGCCAAGACAAGAGGTCCTCACTCCAGTCAGTCATGGAGGAAGCCCAAGGCTAAGCCCAGAAGCACTCCCTGAGGAAGGGAGCAGCGGCCTAGGGGCAGAGGAAGGACTGCTGGGGAAGGGCACCTGCCTCACTCCCTGGAGCTCCTGACAAGCCCAAGCCATCTCTCACACTCTAAGAGTGCCCCCGGGCCTGGGCACTAAGTGACCACTCACGCCCACACAACCTGAGAGGATCAGAAGCACCTGAGCCTCCCTATTGACAGTATCTCAGGACAGGCCTCCTTCCCCACTTAGTCCCACTGTCACAGGAACTAAGAGCAGGCCAGGCCTCCAAAAGGCCACACAATCCTGGGTCTGAGCAAGGTCGGCTACCTCATTCCACATGGGCAGACCAATGCCCAGCCATCTGGGAAGCTCTCTAGCTTCAGACCAGGAGAGCCAGCCAGGAGCTACCCTAACTTTAGCAAAAGGGCTTCGGCCAGGCTGCAGTTTCTCTGGAGTTTGCAAAGCTTTCAAGGACAACTTGATGGACAGACTGCATCACGGGGCAGTTATGGCACCCTTGCCCCACCAATATAAGCCAGGCAAGGTAAGGACAGTGGTCACCACAAAAAGGTGGCACAGCTAGTCACAGCCATGGAGCCAGACGCTGACATTTAGCCAACAGACACAAGGTTATGCTGCCCGCTGCAAAAATACAAGCTTTATGATCCACAGAAGAAAAGGACAAGGCTGGTCCACTCACCAGCAACCACAGCTCCTGGGCCCCCAAAGTCTACAGGCAAAAACACCCACATATCACTCCCAACAAAGTGTCTTACAATACAGTTATTTTTTGTAAAGTGACTAAAGCCCTTGAAAAATCAATCAATAAGTACTTCTCCATCACCTACTATCCCTGAGGGCCTTTCCAGACATCCCACCCCTAAAGCAGCAGCAGCTCCTGCATGAAGGTAGTACCATGAGGGGCCCACATTCAGTGTCTCAGGGAAGACAAAGGGCTTTTTCCCTTGACAGAATGCTCTACCCTCTTCTCCACTTCCCCAAATCCAACCCATTTCCAAGATTCAGCCTTAACAACTCAAAGCCATTCCCAAGTCCTAGGAGGCTGGGTGGCTCAATGAAAAGAGCACTGCCTCCAAGTCAGGAAACCCCAAGTTCCAATCCTGCTTCTATGACTCTGGCTGGGAAGGGGGGGGGGGCTGTTTCTAAATCCCAGTTCTGCCTTTCCAAACCTGGGTTTCTTAGGATAAGAGAGCTACACTCTCTGGCCCTCAATCTCTGCTCCTGTAAGATGTGGGGGCGGAAAATGGCCTTGGAAGTTCCCAAGGTCCATTGGTCTGATGGAAACCTACCATTCAGTCAATAGGTAATCTCCCTCAGGGAGCTCTCTAACTTGTCTGAATATGGCAGAGTGAGAGCAAATGGATTTACAAAAACAACAATGAATTTGGGACCTGAAGTCCTGGGATCAAATCCTTCCTCTCCCCTCATGACACTAGCAAGGGCAAAATCCAAGGACTTTGGAAACCACATGTCCCATCCCTTTATCTTATAAATGAGGAAGCTGAAATCTAGAAGAGGGAAATAAAAGGCAATGTGGTCTAGTGCAAAGAGCTAGGGTTCTCCAGCCAGAAGTTCTAGGTTCAAATTCCACTTCAAATGCTCATTCATTATCTGTCTGCCTCAGGCAAGTCACACAAATTCCTTCAGCCTCAGTTTCCCCATCTGTAGTATCTACAAACCCAGGTTTTCCAGAACTAGCCCCAGTATTCTCTGCACTACAACCCATTGCCTTCAATTGGTTCCATATACACTTATAGGATGCTGAAGATGAAAAGACTATTGTTTTTGGCTGAAGGATTCAAAGGTAGAAAGCCAGGCAGTCCTGCCCTTAGAGGATTTATAATTTTTTGATTTATAATCCAATGCCTTGAGGCAAAGGAGGCCCTTATGGGGCTAAGAGACTGGAGCACAAATATTTTTCCTTCCAGCTGGATCCCTGAAGAACAGGAAGCAGTACAACCTTCCCCTGTCCCCCCCCCACCCCCCCCCCAAAAAAAGAACTATCAAATCCTGACCAGGAAATCCAAGAGAAAATAATGAAGCATTTTCCCTGACAAGTCCACAAGGGGAGGCAGACTGAGAGGTCTGGGGGCACAGGAGCATGGAATGCCAAGAAAAGCTACACACAGGGCAAGAAGAGGCCCCCGATCCCTAAAGGACTAAACTTGATTTGGGCTCAGGTACAAGGGCTAACTAGCAGTCCTCACACTCTCTCCCCAGTTCCAGGGCAGACTGAGATGGGGACCTTTGCTACAGAAGCTGTACACCAAGCAAGGAGAAGGTCTGGCTCTTCATCCAGGGGCATAGCAAGGTCTTAATTACACCTCAATGCCCAATCTGAAGTCTACAGAAAAATAACGGAGGAACGAATGCAGACCAAAAGGGTGACCAAACCCCTCAGCTGAGATTATCTGAGTCAATTGCTGTCTACTAAAACTTCAAATGGGACAGGCCCATTCGCCTACTACTCAAAGCCAAAGCCAGGTTAGGAAGACCTCCGACAAGAAAACGGAGGGGCACTGATCAAAATTTATCCTGGATCAGACTACACTGGATGCCCTGAAAGCTGGCTGGGATGTGTCTGAGGGTCTGGGATAATACAACACTCGGTAATTCAGGAAAGCATTGGTAGCTCCAGCCTAGGAGAAATACAAAATCTGGCCTTGGCATCAAGCTCAAAGGCAAGAAGTAGGATGGAAAAATTTAAGCAAAAAAATCCACCATAAAAAGCCAAGGTTGTGGTACCATATGGAGCCAGGGATGTTCAAGACACAAACCCAGAAGAAAACCAAACAAAAGTTTGGGCACAATTAGAATTTCTAAAAGAGATAAGCAAGAATTAATTTGTTTTTGTTTTTTTTTTTAAAGTTTGAAATATTTTTGTATAAATGAAATGAGAGTGCTAGAGGGGAAAATTGGGAAACTAATGAAAGCTACAGAAGAATGAATTGGAAAAGGAATTAACAAGCTGTCAAGAGATACAAAACCTTACCTAAGTAACAAACCTGCTGAAAATTAGAATGGCCCAAACAGAAGCTTCACAATTTCATGAGACAACAGAAATAGTAAAGCAATGAAAGTCAAAGGATGAAAAGAATAAAAGAAAATGCGAGCTATCTCATCGCAAATAAAATAGACTGGAAAAAAGATGGGGGAAAAAATTTAAGAACTAATTAAACAACTTGAAAGAACAAAAAAACCCAGCCTAGACATATTTCAATAAATCATAAAACTCCTCAGATCTCTTGGAACCAGAGGATAAAGTAAAAAATAAAGAGAAATCACTGGTTACCTCCTGAAAGAAATCCCAAAATGAAAACTCCTAGGAACATTACAGACAAAATTCAAAACTTCCAGGTCAAAGAAAAAATACTACAAGGTGGCGAGGAGCCAAAGTCAGTATTACACAAGATTTAGTAGCCACATAAGAGGAACAAAGAGCATGGAATATGATATTTCAGAAAGCAAAGGATATTTAAGACTTACAAGCAATCAAGCAGTAATAATTGACCCAGCAAAATTGAACATAATGCTACAGGGGAAAAAAAATGAAACAGAGAACTTTCAAGTATTTCTGATGAAATGACCAGAGCTAAGTAAAAATTATTAAGTGTAAACACAAGATTCAAGAGCAACATAAAAAGGTAAACATGAGCGAATAATCATAGGGACCAAACAAGGATAAACTGCTTACATCCTAATATGGAGAGATGATATGTATGTCCCCACCCTATAATCATCAGGAATTACAAAAATAGTCTAATTGGACAAAAGGCCTAGGAGTGGTTCTACTCTCTCTCTAGGATCTTCAAAGAAGAATGGAAAGGGATGGAAAAGTGGGGAGACAGGGAGGGGGGAAAGGAGGAGACCCAGCAAAATTATCTTACCAAATTAGGGTGCATAAGTAGAAGTCTACGTAAACAAGGAAGAGGGGTGGGAGGAATAGCTGACATATGAAGCTCATTCTCCTCTGAACTTTTCTAAGGAAGGAAGAATATACATAAACATTATGGGTACAGAAATATATCTCATTCAACAGGAGAAAAAGAAGGAAAGGGAAGAAGGGAGAAAGGGGAATTATGTAAAATAAAATCTAAGAATGTACAAAAATATTTATAGCTCTTTTTGAGGTGTCAAAGGACTGAAATATGAGGGGAGTGACCATCATCCAGAGAATGGCAGGACAAATCATTGCCTATAAATATGATGGAATACTACTTAGGCTGTAAGAAATGATGAAAGTGATGGTTTCAAAGGAACCTGGGAAAACTTATATGAACTGATGCAGAATGAAATGAGCACAACAGTGTATACAAGTACAACACTGTAATGACAAACTCTGAAAGACTTTGGAACTTCAATAAACAGAATATCCTACCATAATTTCAGAAGTCTTATGACGAAGCGTTCTACCCACTTCCTGATGGAGAGATCAAAGATTCAGAATGCATAAGACATATTTTTTAACATGGCCAATATGGAAATTTGTTTTATTTGACATCTACCAATGTATGAGTGTGTGCGTGCATGGATGAATACATAAACATATATAATAGCAATTTTATTTTCCTTTGTTTTTCAAGAAGGTAGGGATAAAATAGGGGAAAGGACAGAAGGTGGACTTTTTGCTGACTGAAAAAAAAGACAATTTAATTTTTTTTAAAAAGTAACAAGGACATGGTCAAGTTTCAAAAGAAAGGGATGAGAGATTAAGAAAGGAAGGGATCATGTCTACTAGGAAAGGCTTCGTGGAAGTTGCACCTGTACTAAGGTTTTGAAGACATAACCAACAGTCAGAAAAATATAAACAATTCATCCCAGGCAAAAAGGAGTAGCTTACACCAATAAATGGAAACAGAAGGGCTGAAGTTTCTAGTTAAATGAATCATCTGATCAATAAACAAATAATAAAAGAGCCAGGCACTATGCTAGGCACTGACAATATAAGTACAAAAAAATGAAATCATTTCCCACAGGTCTTCTCTACTCAATAAGATCACTCTGTTCAAGGAACATAACCCTTACCATTATCTCCAATCTCCCTATCTCTCAATTCTTTCTCAAGTGATCACCCATGCAATAACTATATTCTCTGCCCATTCCCTCTATCAAGCCCTTGGTGACCGAGTTCAATTTGACACTCTCTGTGTGCTCAAATCCTTTACTCCCTTGTCTTATTGTTGATCATATCTTGCTAAACCCCAACTTTGATTTATTCTCATCACATTATCCTGTTTGTGCTGCTGAACAAAGCTGAGGAAAGTTAAAAAGCCATCCTGCCTGGGTCCACTACAAAGTTATGTTATGTAATCTCAATTGGCCTTCAATGCAACAAGGCAGTGCTTCTACACCTCCCTAAGAGACATGTCTTCTACTTACCAGAGGGACAGCTTTACAAAGGTTTTTATTACTCCCAAAGCCTCCCACATTATCTCCCACCCTCCCACTTTCAAACAAAAACCTATGTTTACTGAGACTTCCCTCTTCTTCATCCTATATCTCTTGGACATCTTCCACTATTACATATCCTCCTTCACCCCTGCCTTTCATGAAGAGATGGCTCTTCTCCTTACCAAGGTAAACCCATCTACAGATATGCTTGATGCCTTCGCATCCCATATTCTCCAACAGATTGTTACCCCCCATTTGCCCTAATGCTCAATCTCTATCCACTGGCTCCATAATTGGTACCTACAAACACTCTCCATCTCACTTGATCTATCCATCTCTACTAGCTATCATCCTGTATTTCTCTTCCCTTTCTCTATTAAACTCGAGAAAGCCATCTACATTCACTGCTTCCACTTCTCCTCTCACTCCCTTCTAAGCTTTCTGACCTCATCATTCAATTGCAACTGCTCTCTCCAAAATCACCCCTGATCTCTTATTAGCCAAATCTACTAGCTTTTTGTCAGTCCTCATCTTTTTTGATACTTCTATAGTTTCTAACACTCTCTTCTGGCTTCCTTCTTCTCTCTAGGCTTTTCTAACACAACTCTCTCCTGGTTCTCTCCTTACCTGTCTGACCATTCGTTAGTCTCCTCTGCTGGACCTTTATTCAGACCATTCCCAGTATCCACAGGTGTCCACCAAGGTTCTGTCCTAGGTCCTTACTGATTACACCAGCTCTCACACATTCAATAATCATCTCTATGCGTATGTGTGATTGTGTGTGTGTGTGTCTGCAAACACACCTACACATAAAACCTCTCTCCTGAGCCCCAGTCTCACCAACTGCCTCTTGAATATCTCAAACTTATCATCAAAAATCGTGATGTTCTCTAAGCATTTCAAAATCAGGTTAGGTTCCAAATTAGGTTCCAATTAGGTTCCAAACTAAACTCATTATCTTTCCTCCAAGCCCTCCCTTCTTATACTTCCTTATTACTATCAAGGGTATCAAACTATTATCCAAAATCACAATTTCAATGTAATTCTCTCTCATATCCCACATAGCCAATCTGCTACCAAAACTCATTTCTACCTTCACAACATCTCTGTCCACTGACACTGTCACCACCCTCATGTCCTCCTCATTCCTAGATTACTATAATAGCCAGCTGGTAGATCTGCCTTCTTCCAAGCCTCCCCACTACAATCCACCCTCCATTCAGCCACTAACGTGATTTCCTAAACACAATTTGGGCCATGTCACCATCCCACTTAAACTCCAGTGGTTAATCAATGGTGGGGAATTGTAGGAAGACAGGCATAGTAATGCATTGTGGATAGAGCTATAAACCAGTAAAACCAATTTAGAAAGAAATTTAGAATCAGGCAAAAAAAGTAACTAAAATGTCAATATCATTTAACTCAGAGATTTCACTAAGCACATGCATCAAGGAGATCACTAACACAAGAAAGTCCCCCAACACACCTAAGTAATTATAGTAGCAAAGAACTGGAAACAAAGTAAATGCCCATAAACTGGAGAATGGTGAAACAAATGTGGTACATTTACATAATGCAACATGACTGGTATAAGAAATGATATGTGATACATGCGTAGAAGCACAGAGTAACATAAACTGATACAGAGGGAAGTAAGCAGAGCCAAGGGAAACAACCTGCATAATGACCACAGTGAAAGAACAACTACAAAAGTGAATGTTGCAAAATTACAAAGAACAATGTAGTCTCAAAAAAGGGGAAAAAAGGAACTCCTCCCCCAACTACTTTGCAGGGGAGAAAGAGAGAGAAGAAAATTAAGAGAGGAAAAGAGGAAGGGAGGGAGGATTTATATTAAGCACTTGCTATATGCAAGGAAGTACTTTACAAATATTATCTCATTTGAT
Source organism: Myrmecobius fasciatus (assembly GCA_023553655.1). Classification (NCBI taxonomy): domain Eukaryota; kingdom Metazoa; phylum Chordata; class Mammalia; order Dasyuromorphia; family Myrmecobiidae; genus Myrmecobius; species Myrmecobius fasciatus. The sequence continues at coordinate 97,663 of JAJPUD010004634.1, read as the reverse complement.
CCTCAAAACCACCCTGGGAGGTAGATGCTATCAGGATCCCCATTTTACATATGAGGTAACTGAGGCTTAAGTGAGATTAAGTGGCTTGCCCAAGGTCACAAAGCTGAATATGAGTCTAGATTTGAATACCGATCTTCCTGAGCCCAGATTCATTATTCTATCCACTGATCCAGCTGTCTATTCATAAGTATAAAACACTGCATGTATTTCCAGAGCAGTCACACTAATTTTTCCCTTTTCTTCCTTCTTCTTTCTTTAAAAAATGATATAAAAACTGAAGAAATTAATTTTTTAAAAGAAGCTTTCAATTTAAAAAACAACAAACTCTAGGGACTCCCTATTTCCTCCAGGATCCAATAAAAAAATCCTCCATTTGGCTCTGAAGGCCCTTCCTACCCTGGCACCCTTGTGCCTTTCCCATCTTGCTCCATAGCCCAGAACCCTGGCCTCCTGGCCGTTCCTCACAAGTGACCCCTGCTGCCCACTCCAGGCCTTCTCCTGGTTGCTCCTAAACCTGGAACACCGTCTCTCGCCATCTCTCGCCATCTCTCCCCATCTCGCCCCTTCTCTCCCCGCACCAGAGCCTTTCCTGGTCTCCACCACTGCTGGTGCTTTCCTTCAGAGATGTTCTCTAGGCCTTCTCTTGGCTGTTCGCACACTGTCTCCCATCTCAGAGCGTGCACTCCTGGAAGGCAGACTGTGCTTCTGTCTATCTTGGTACCTTAATACAGGGTGAAGCACTTAATAAATACTTGTTCACTGACCACAGGCCTCTCCCTAGGCACTTCCTCTTGTGGGAGCCCCTCAGAAGCTGGCACAAGGTACTATAAACATATTCACCGACTTGGCTTCCAAGGACTCTAGCTCAGCTCTCTCTACCTGGATCTCCAAAGCCTGGCACCCTGCGGGGCCCTGCTCCCTGAGCAGCCCCTCCGCACGGGCTACCTTGCCAGCTGCCATGTGGGTCTCCCGCACAGCTCCAGCCCTCTCCTAGCTGCTTCTTGCATCCTCTGCTCCCCACCAGCTCTAAAGTCTTAGCTCTCCCTGGGCAGTCTGCCATCCCAGCCCACTGGACTCTGCCTAGCAACTTCCCCTTGGAATCCCTGGGCTCCAGAAGGCAGCATCCCAAGAGGTAGCAGCAGCTCACAGAGGGCTAGCCAACACTGCCGGTGCCCTCATTTAATCAGGCTTCTGCCAATGCTGGGCCAAAAGCAATAAGGACATGACTGAGAGACTGTGGGAGTTTAATATAAAAAAATTAATAATAAAAAAAAGGGGGGAAGAAGAAAGGGTCCACCTTTTAATAGGGCCCTAATTACCCAACTCACAGGATCAGCGGCAATGAGATGGGAGTTTATTTCTAGGGTTTTTTTAATTATTGTTTTATATATATATATATGTATATATATATATATAAATAAATTGCTGCTATGTGTTTTCTTTCCTCTGAGCAATTATGCAGTAAGTATGTAAAGAGGGGGAAAAAATATTAATTAAATATAAGATAATTGTGGAGTTGGCCTGGAGAGAGTGAGTCTGAACTCTGGACGATCACAGACTACTAGGGTTTGAAGGCTGCTCAGAGCCTCCCAGAAAAGAAAGAAATAAAAATAAAACCAAACCTTGGGCAGATGCCGAGAGCAGCAAGAAAAGAGGCGTGAAAGGAAAGCGGGAGAAGAGCAGAGACGCAGGGAGAGGGTGCATCCTCAGGAGCACGGGCAGCTCCTCTTGACCCAAGGCACCACCTGGGAAAGAAGGTCCGAGTAGAGGGGGCTCAGCCCCTCCCCTTGGAGAGAAGCCCCCTGGAGCCACCAGCCTCTGCCACCGGCCATCCTCAGCGCACTCCTGACAATTCATGCATTGTGGGAGCCCCTCGAGGGCCGCTGATGTTGGTAGTCTTTCTTGGCATGCCAGCACCCAGCTCACCGACATCCTGCAGCAAACCCTTCCTTCTGCCTTTGGACTCCTCTGAGAAGCCCCTGCCTGTTGGGGTTCTGGTGGCTCCAAGGACCCCTCCAGGGCTCAGACAATTGCTGGGGACTCTCCTCACACAGAACTGCCGTCTGCCTCCAGGCTTCTAAGAGCCAAGCAGAACAAGGCAAGGCTTTATCCATGACCGCCTTCCTCAGGCCTGCCCTCCTACAACAAGCCATTCCTCCAGCACCAGTCAAACTTGCCTGCTTCCTTCCCCCAGTCCTCCATTATCCAATTAGTCTCCCGTGAGCTTGCTCCAGATTGCCAACGGCCTGCCTAAAACCAGGCCCCTGCCACTCCTGCCAGTGTCACCTGGCCCACTACAGACCTCCTGAGGCAGCAGTCACCAGGTAGGCCTCCATGTCAGGGCTTCTGGCTCTCCTCCCAGGCCTCTCCCTGGTCCCAGGTCAGGGTCCCAGCATCAGCAGGTACCCTAGAGGCAATCTAGTCCAAGTCGGACAGGCCCCACAAATGGTCACCCAGCAGCCCTTCTTGGAAAGTGTCAGTGTCTCTCCAGACATCCCACTCCACTCAGGGACCGCGGCAAAGCTCACCAAGGCTTTTCTCTCCCTAAACCTTCTGGACTAGCTCTTTAACCCCATGGACAACGTCCCTGCCCCCGGCTCTGTAGAACAAGCTTCAGCCCTCCTGATGACGACAGGGATCACGCTCTCCCCGGTTCATTTCTTCTCTCAGTTAAACATCTCTGGTATCTTCAGTGTGGCTTCTTGTTCAAGTGCCAGGCTCCCAAGAGAACACAACACTTTAGATCCGGTCTGACAAAAGTGCAATACAACAGAGTCACGACCTCTGACCTTGGATACCGTGCCTCTCTAAACACAGAAACCCCCCCAAGTTTGGGGAAAGCCATGTGACACTGCTGGCTCATGGAACAGGAGTTCCCAGATGGAATCTGTCTAACTACACTTTTCCATCTCACATCAATAAACATTAGACTAAACATTTCTCCGCAGCAAATTTCACCTTCTTAGATGTCTCAACATTACAGCCCATGAAGATCTTTTGGGGTCTTGCCTCCACCCATCTACCATCACAGTAGCTGACCACACACGCCTTTATCTAGTCATCGATACAAATCTTAAGTAGTGTGGCCAAGGACAGATCTTTGGGGTGCTCCATTACCAACTTCCTTCTTTTCCACAAGTAACAAGTCAAATGTCTTGCTACAGTCTAAGGAAACTAACCTGGCAGGTCCTGCTCCAGACAGTCACACTGCTCTTGGGGCTCACTATCCCACAAATTTTGCCAGTAACTAAAGCCAAGCTCACTGGTAACGCACTAGGCCACAGAATCAGCATGCTTTGCTTTTTTGAAGATCAGGCCATGTGTCCATCTCCAATTCTGTGTCACCACTTCCATTTACCAATCTTCAAAATCACTGACGAGTGTTTAGCAATCCCATGTGTCAGTTCTTTCAGTATCCAGGAAAGAATTTCACTGAGTCCAGGTGACTCAAGAGTCATAAAAGACAGCTAGCAAGGAGCTCTTATTAGCTCCCCTTCCTTTTCAGCTAGCCTTTCCCTATTAGTCATTTCTCCTTAGCAGAGAAAACAGAAGCAAAGTACAAACTGAGCAGTTCTGCCTTCTCTCCATTGTCCACGACCATCATGCTCTCCCCTGAAGTAGCACTCCTGCAGCAGGCCAGGTCTCCAAACTGACATAGCTAAAAAAGAAGAAAGCGATTTTCATTATCCTTCTCTTTGCTCACGAGTCGCAGTTCATGGAGCTCTAACATTGTGAACACTAATTTTACAATATCACACCACGGTTTTATACTCCATTCCTTGCTTTCTTCTTAGCATGGCTTCTTAAAATCTGAACCAGTTAGAGAATTTCATATGCATTCACATATAGCTCCTCAGACATCTCTTTTTCCTCCTCATCAATACTTTGTCTTCAGAATTTTATTTGAGTGCTTTCTTCCTGAGATGATTTTCTGGGCAGAAGTTTATAGCATAGGTTCCTTTGAAATGTGCCCTATTAAAATCAAGGGTGCACACTAAACTATATTTAGCTTTTCTCTCCTCTCTTTTACAATTTCAAAGATGAAATGTTCACTTCTCAAGATTCCTATCATTTCCACACCAACAATAGGATCTTCTAATGGGTTTGGTGAGAATCAGATCCAGAACTAGTGTGGAAGAAATTAGGGTTGACCTACACCTAACACCATATACCAAGATAAGATCTAAATGGGTTCATGATTTAGATATAAAGAGTGATAGTATAAGCAAATTACATGAACATAGGATAGTTTACCTCTCAGACCTGTGAAAAAGGAATAAATTTGTGTCCAAAGAAGAACTCGAACTCTTAATTGAATACCAGATAGATAATTTTGATTATATTAAGTTAAAAAGTTTTTGTACAAACAAACCTAATGCAGACAAGATTAGGAGGGAAGCAATAAATTGGGAAATCATCTTTACATTTAAGGATTCTGATAAAGGCCTCATTTCTAAAATATATAGAGAATTGTCTCATATTTATAAGAATTCAAGCCACTCTTCAACAGATAAATGGTCAAGGGATATGAACAGACAATTTTCAGATGATGAAATTAAAACCATTTCTAGTCATATGAAAAGTTGCTCCAAATCACTATTGATCAGAGAAATGCAAATTAAGACAACTCTGAGGTACCACTACACACCCTCAGATTGGCTAAAATGGCAGGAAAAGATAATGACGAATGTTGGAGGGGATGTGGGAAAGCTGGGACACTAATACATTGTTGGTAGAACTGTGAACGGATCCAACCATTCTGGAGAGCAATTTGGAACTATGCTCAAAAAGTTATCAAACTGTGTATACCCTTTGACCCAGCAGTGTTTCTATTGGGCCTATATCCCAAAGAGATCTTAAAGGAAGGAAAGGGACCCACATGTGCAAAAATGTTTGTGGCAGCCCTTTTTGTAGTGGAAAGAAACTGGAAACTGAATGGATGCCCATCAACTGGAGAGTGGCTGAATAAATTATGGTATATGAATGTTATGGAATATTATTGTTCTGTAAGAAACGACCAGCAGGATGATTTCAGAGAGGCCTGGAGAGACTTGCATGAACTGATGCTGAGTGAAGTGAGCAGAACCAGGAGATCATTATACACAGCAACAACAAGACTATATGATGATCAATTCTGATGGACATGGCTCTCTTCAACAATGAAATGTCTCAAACCAGTTCCAAATGTTCAGTGAAGAAAGCCATATACACCCAGAGAGAGGGACATGAAATTTGGACCACAACATAGCATTTCCATGCTCTCTATCGATGTTTGCTTGCATTGGGTTTCCTTTCTCAGATATTTTTTGTTCACGTAGATACGATTGTTCTTGCACAGCAAGATAAGTATGGAAATATGTATACATATATTCAACTTGTCAAGTATTTTAATATAATTAACATGTAGTGGACTTCCTGCCATCTAGGGGAGGGGAGGGGACTGGGGGGAAAATTTGTAACGGAAAGCTTTGTAAGGATCAATGTTGAGGAACTACCCATACATATGTTATGCAAATAAAAAGCTTTAACTAAAAAAAAAAAAAAAATTCAAGCCATTCTCCAATCGATGAATGGCTAAAGGATACGAAGAGACAATTTTCTGATAATGAAATTAAAACTATTTCTAGTCATATAAAAAGTTGCTCCAAATCACTATTGATCAGAGAAATGCAAATTAAGACAACTCTGAAATACCACTACACATCTGCCAGATTGGCTAAGATGACAGGAAAAGATAATGACGAATGTTGGAGGGGATGTGGGAAAACTGGGACACTGATATATTGTTGGTGGAACTGTGAACGGATCCAACCATTCTGGAGAGCAATTTGGAACTATGCTCAAAAAGTTATCAAACTGTGTATACCCTCTGACCCAGCAGTGTCTCTATTGGGCTTATATTCCAAAGAGATATTAAAAGAAGGAAAGGGACCCACATGTGCAAGAATGTTTGTGGCAGCCCTTTTTGTAGTGGCTAGAAGCTGGAAACTGAATGGATGCCCATCAACTGGAGAATGGCTGAATAAATTATGGTATATGAATGTTATGGAATATTATTGTTCTGTAAGAAACGACCAGCAGGATGATTTCAGGGAGGCCTGGAGAGACTTGCATGAACTGATACTGAGTGAAATGAGCAGAACCAGGAGATCATTGTACACGGCAACAACAAGACTATATGATGATCAATTCTGATGGACATGGCTCTCTTCAACAAAGAGATGTTTCAAACCAGTTCCAATTGTTCAGTGATGAAGCCATTTACACCCAGGGAGAGGCCTGTGGGATCTGTGTGGACCCCAACATAGCATTTTCACGCTCTCTGTTGATGTTTGTTTGCATTTTGTTTTTCTTCTCAGGTTTTATTTCTTGTAGATCTGATTTTTCTTGTACAGCAAGATAATTATATAAATATGCATACATATATTTGATTTGTTATATATTTTAACATAATTAACTTGTATCAGACTACCTGCCATCTAGGGGAGGGAGGGGGGAAAGGAGGGAAAAATTTGTAACAGAAGGCTTTGCAAGAGTCATTGTTGAAAAATTACCCATGCATGTGTTTTGCAAATAAAAAGCTTTAATTAAAAAAAAAAAAAAAACCAAAAACCACATACTCCTTTGTACAACTATAGTAACATCGCCATTTACTCAGTCACCCAGGTTTTAAAACTTAAATTTACCCTGGAGAGGGGCAGCTAGGTGGCGCAGTGGGGCAGCTAGGTGGCGCAGTGGATAGAGCACCAGCCCTGAAATCAGGAGGACCTGAGTTCAAATCTGATCTCAGACACGTAACAGCTGTGTGACCCTGGGCAAGTCACTTAACCCCAATTGCCTCAGCAAAAAAAAAAAAGAAAGAAATTTACCCTGGAGAAACTTATATGAACTGATGCTAAGTGAAATGACTAGAATCAAGAGATCATTGTACACAGCAACAAGAAGAATGTGTGATGATCAATAGTGATGGATGTGGCTCTTTTCAACAATGGAGTGATCTGGGCCATTTCCAATAATCTTGTGACGGAGAGAGCCATCTGCATCCACAGAGAGGATAGTGGGAACTGAGTGTGGATCACAACATGTTGTTGGTTGCTTGTGTTTTTTCTTCCTCTTTTTTTTTCTTTCTGACCTGATTTTTCTTGTGCAGCACAACAAATGTGGAAATATATTTAGAAAAACTGTACATGTTTAACCTATTTGGATCTCCTGTCTAGGAGAGGGTGGGGAAGAGGGAGGAGAAAAAATCTGGAACACAAGGCTTTGCATAAGTGAATGTTGAAAATTATCTTTGCATGTATTTTGAAAAATAAAAAGCTATTGTTATTAAAAAAAATAATCAGATGCAAGGCAGGATTTTCTCTTCTTGGTTCCACTAACTTGGAAAGTATAGACTTATGATTAAGGAAAATCAAGAAATCATTAGCTACTTGGCATTTGGCAGAAAAAGGATTCCAGCAAACATCCACAAAACTAAAGTTCCCATCACCACTCTCTCCAGCCTTTATTCCAGGCTTCTGATCCAAACTCATTTCCTTCCAGGTAGGTGGCCTATAATACTCTCCAATGAGAGAATCACAGTTGTTTCTGTCTTTAGTGATCTTCACTCACATAGGATATACCATGCTTCCTTGCTCTGATACCTGGCTTTCCTTCCTTGCATAGACACCATACATATAGCGCTACTCCAGCATTCATATCACTCCCACAAAGACCTATCCTGCTTCTTATCATCTCACAGTCAAATTCCAAGTCCCTTCTTACCCAGTTTCAACCATATCTATGTGATTAAACCTATCTTCTTCATTTTAACATCTCCAGCTCTTCCAGCTAGCCACCCATATTTTGTGAATGTGTGTATAAGCATCTGGAACAGCAGATTTTATTACTAGTTACTTTCTTGGATTTTTACCTCCTATGAACTGCAGACTCTATCTATAGCTATTCTTCCTATAATGGTAACTATTCTCCATAACAATATCTATCTTTAGTTAATAAATACAGAAACACTTTGCTCTTCCCCCTTTAGATTAGATTTATAAGACTGTAGGCGAAGAATTCTGACCACCTTCTCTGTCAGGTGCCAGGAAGCTGTCATTCTTAATATTTTAAAGCATAGTCCAGGAACACTAATTCAATTCTCTGAGATCATCTTGTTAATCAGCTCTTTTCTTCTCAAATCTGACTCTGTTGTCTGAAGCCCTTGCTGTCATGAAAGCACCACCCAGGCCCTCATGTTCCAGACTTCTGTCTCCAACAATGCTTTCTAGATTGTTCTGGTTGGTACTCTTTGTGTCCACAGAAAATGAACAGAAGTGGGAAAGAATGATAAGTTCTGAGAGGTTTTCTGACATGTCTTGGATACATGCCCCGCACAAGACAACATTTTTAGATAGCTGTTAACAGCTCAACAAGGGGCTAAGTTGGTCCCTGAGTCTTAGTGAAGGGTCCCTCCTGTATACTGTCCAGGTATCCACAGTCAAATCCTCCCTTCTGGAAAAGCCTCACTGATCCTTGGCTTTAAGAGTTCATTCATCCCTCCTCCTTCTCTTTTTGTATGTCTCATGCTTCAGTCTTTTACCCTCCTGACAGGGGTCACAATTGCCTCTACTTCTCTTTCCCCTCTTTATTTTCGAGTCCAAGACCTTCATTGGCTCAAAGGATGTTTCCTTCTCCTTGAGAGCTCATGTCAGGTAAGACAAGGAAAACCAGCTCGTACTTGCGATGCTTGGCTGTACAGAAACAGAACCAGAATGATCCCAATACTCCTTGCAGGTCACTGCTCTCCAAACCTCCTAGATGTGAGATCCTCAGTCTTCAGTCCTCATTGTTCTGATTAACAGTTTCCTGGGAGAACTGCTGCAGCAAACTGCCTGTGGGCATCTCCAACACAGTTCAGCAATCATGCTTTGAATCTGATGAGCACTTTTGACAAACATACCCACCTCTTGCTATTTCCCTTCTTAAGTTCTTACTCTATTTACCAAATGTCTTCTTAAGTTTTTCTTCTTCCACAGATCAGCTTCCCACTGTTAGTTTGCCTTGTCAGCTCCGAGCTGTCTACAAATCTGCTGTTTGTTATCTATGTCTTCATCCAAATCAAGGATAAATCTGTTGAACAGAAACGTTTGGAGCTATCCACTTGTCCCAAAGAACAATCCCAATAGCACCTTGTGGTGAATGTCTTCAGTGCCCTTCCCATGTTCTACAGGTAATCAGAGGGCAGCCTGTTGTAGTAGATTCACGTCCCAGTTCTGATGCTTCCCACTTTGGTGAACCTGGGCTAGCTAAGTAACTCCTCTCAATCTCAAGTTCCTCATCTCTGAAAAGATAATCATCTTTGCAACCCCTGTATCATGGGACAGCTGGGAAGGCAGTACAAGGTCAACTTCAAAGTTGATAAAGTTCTAGACAAATGTAATCCCCATCCTCTGGGCCTCTGACTAAACTCTAAGTTCTGTTACAGCAGAGAGTGGTCCTGTCTACCTTCACTGCCAAAGGATGCCCCTGTCCCAGGAGGCACAGAGGTGCCACAGCTGCTCTTGGAGTAGGGAAGACCAAAGGCCTCATCTTACCTCTGACACACACCAGCTGTGTGACCTGGACAAGTCATGGAAGCTCTCACTGTGCCAGAAGCTTTAAGACTTTAAGCACAGCACAAGCTGCTGATTTGCATGATTGGAGGAAGCTTCTGTTCCAGGAGCTTCTCGCTTTGATGACAAAACATCCAAATAAAAAACCAAAAACTCAAGAAATTAGTAAAAAAAGGTAAGCACTAAAGAACGCTTCCAAGAAAAGCAGCATTCAGATTTGTCCAGCACCATCCATGGAAGTTTGGGCAGATCCTGTGGACAAATACTGGGGCTCCTAAAGAGTCTCCTTCTCTAAAGGAGGTCCTTGGAGACCAGGACCATCCCAGCAGACAAGGGTCTGTGTGGATGCTGCTGAGAGCTAGGATGGGCCGGGCACTCTATCACCTTCTCAGAGCAGAAGGCCATGGACTCTATACTGTATACCCCAAGCAGGAAGATGCCCCCTTTTATCACTTGCCAGGGAGAACACCATCCCACAGAGTAAGCACCTCCACTTTTTCCTGGAACATAATCTGATTCTATGAGAGCAGTTGGTTAAGGAAAACACAGATTTAGAAAGCACATGGTCCCAGTCCTCCTGGATTCTATGGTTATCTCTGAATACATACACAGATCATAAACAATCACTCCTAATTCATTCCAGAGGCACAAACAAGTGCTGTGTAAAGTCTGAGGGGAAGAGCACTGCCAGCTGGGGCATCGAGGGAGGCTTTGTAGCATCCCGGACACATTCTCCAGGAGCAAGAGAAGTTCAAGAGGCAGAAGAAAGGAGGGAAGTATCTCAGGCAGAGGGAATGGTGTGAACGAAAGCCTGAGGTGAGAGAGAACAGACCAGGAAGTGGCCAAAGAGGATGTGGAAGGCATGATGGGCACAAACTGGAACACCCACCCTCCCAAAGGGCTCCCCACTCCCCTACCCCTCAATTGTCTACTGTGGACCAAGGAATACAGCAGTGCCGGGGGGATGCAAAGGTAGCAGAGGCCATCCCCACCTCCTGGGAGCTTGTAGTCAGGGAGGGGAATACAGAGCTCATGTACCAAGACAGACAGCCAATTAAATGCCCAGTGATGAAGGGGACCACGAGCAGCTGGCCTTTTGACCGCATGAAGCCCCAAAGAACCTGGTCTTGCCCAGACTGCTCCAGCCTGGAGAAGCCGCCCCACTCCCCCAGCCTACAGATGGCCTGGGTGAAAATGCCCAGAGCAGAGCAGAGTGCCCAGGGGCTAACGAGGAGAGCAGCCTGGCCCGCAGCCAGGGGAGATCACAGACAACCCAGGAGGGCAAAGAGCCGAGCTGGTCGGCCACCAGCCTCAGAAGCTCCTGACACAACAGCAGCCGGCAAGCTCGCCACAGGGGGCTTCCAGAGAGGCTGGTCTCCCTGCCAACAAACCCTTAGCCTCAAAAGGGCAGCGACCCAAGTCCGCTGACCCCCCGTTTAGTGCAGGAAGCAGGGGAGGTTAGAGGTCAGAGGCCACGGACTGGCTAAGAGCGGCATTCCTTAAAGGGTTAGGGTACTACAAAAGTGCCTTAGGTTACAGCATGGCTTCTGTAAAAAGCTCCAAGGCCCCAGGTTCAGAGCAGAGAAGGAACACATCATTTAAAACAAAATAATGCCCATCTTGGGGACTCACAAGGGGTTTCCGAGGCACCACGTTTTCGTTTTCCGGGGTAGAGCCGGGCTGCGAAGAAAAAGAAAGACAAACATGAGATGACAGTGTCCCCCACTGGACACCCCCCGTGCAGAATTCGGGGAAGCACAGCCCCCAGGGTCCCTGACCCAGGAACCCCCAGGGCCGGCAGCCCCACCTCCGGGCCCAGGCCTGGGCTCTGCCCCATCCATCCCTGGACGCCTCTCCTTGGAGACCCGGGCCAAGAAGCACAGGCCGGCCGGCCCTTTCTCCTCCCTGCCAACCCACCCTGCAAGGACTCTGGGAAGCTCAGGCTTTGGCCACCAGAGGGCCCCAGACGCCCACAGCTGGGCTGGAGGCAGGCAGGAGCCGGCCGCTCCCTGGCCAGGAGGCTTCCTTCTCCACCAGCCCTCTCCCAGGCGCCCCCAGACCTGCCCTCCTTGGCCAAAAGATCCCCAGAAGAGACTGGAGATGGAAAGCTGACGAGCAGTGGTCAGAGGCCAGAGGAAGCCAGGGTCCCGTTCCTGCCCAGGTTCTTCCAATGCGTCCCAGGAGCCATCCTCCACAGCCCAGGGCCACCAAATCCTCCTTCCTGCTGAGATGTGCCCTCCCTAAACCCCCTCTGCCACAATGGCCAGCGCGGCCCATGGCCCAGAAGGAAGGCAAAGGGCTCTGCCAAGATCGTGGACCCCGGAGGGGGCTGCACTAGGAGCTAGGCCCGAAGCCAGAATTCAGGCACCTTCTCACTACTCTGACCTCAGCAACTCATCTCAACCACTGTGCCTCAGTTTCCCCACCTGTGACATGGAGGCAACAGGGACACTGGCACCTGCCTGAACCACAGCAATAACCTCCTGATTGGTCCCCTGCCTCCACTCTCCCTGGTCAATCCCATCCGCCCCTCAGCTGCCAAGGGGATAGTCCTCTAGGAGGGACTGGTCTGAATATATCAGGCCAGGCCTCAATCAGGAAGACAGAAGTTCGACTTAGCCATGAGCCCCAGGCAAGTCACTTCCCTGTGTGTGCCTCAGTTCCTTCCTCTGTAAAATGGGCTGGAGAAGGCCTCTTTGCCAAGAAAACCCCAAATGGGGTCACAGAGTCAGACATAACTGAAATGACTGAATAACAACCTCCTTCAACAACTGAACAGATCCTTTCTCTACACAATAAACTCCAATGACCTCCTCCCAGGGCCCCAGAATCCAATGCCAGATCCTCTGTTTAGCTTTTAAAGTCCTTTAGAGCTGACCCCAACCTTCACACACTCTACAATCCACCCAAGTCAACAAGCATTTATTGAACACTTCCTATGTACAAACACTGTATTAAGCAATGGAATTACAAATAAAGGCCAAAAAAATGCAAAACAAGAACTAACAACATACAAATAAGGACAGAGGAGATAGAAGGGAATGGGAGGGTAGGAGAGCCCAGGGACTACTGCAGGAGAAAGGCTCCTACAGCGGTGGGATTGCAGCTAGTTTTGAAGGAAGTCAGGGAAACTGGGATCTGGAGAGAAGAAGACAGTATTTCAGGGACAAAACACTGAAAGTGTGTGCAAAAGCACTGAGAAGGGAATTGGAGAGCCATGTTGGAGGGACCAAAGTGCGCTTTCCTCACTTTTTGCAGATAATCCATGAAGCAGCCTTGGCCACTCTGAGCAGGACAAAGCGTTAAGTTCCTTCTGGGCGGTGTCTCCTGCACATGGCCAATGCTTACTGCTGGCTGAACTGACCATGCTAGCCTCGCCCATTCCCCCAGGATCGGACACTCTCAAGCCTCTCCCCACCCTGGTCCATCTCCACTGGGCAGTCACTTTAATCCAACCCCATCCATTAAACGCCAGGGGCTCCCTCTCCCTTCGAAGACCAAAGACAAAGGCTTGCTGGCCATGCAAGGCCCTTCTCAACCTCCCACATTCTCCGGCCTTCTTCCACAGGCCGCCTTCCCACACACTCTTGACTCCAGCTCATCTTCAGGCATTTGCACAGATCTCTTCTGCCTCTCACCCTGGCCTCAACCATGGCATCCTTCAAGGCCCAGCTAAGATCCCCCTTTGGAGGAGAAGCCTTTCCCAGATCTCCTACAGTCCTTCCTTGTACCAATGATCTCCCATTTATCCCATCTAGAGCTCGATGGTTCCTTCCCCACTAGACTAGGAGGCCCCTGAGGGGTTACTTCTGCCTTTATTGGAATCCCAATGCCTAGCCTAGTATGTGTGGCACATAGTAGGTGCTTAAATGATCAGATGACTAACTGAGCTATCCCTCCTCCACTCAATTATAATCATAAACTAGAAGTCTTTTTTTTCTCAAAGCATACCTCATTAATCTAACAATCATTTCCCAGTCATTTCCTATACATGAGGCACTCAGAAGGAGACAAAGATAAATAACATGCTGCCTTATATGAACTCAAGCAAAGACAGGAAGACATATATACTGGTGCAGAATGAAGTTGCCAGAACCAGGAAAGCAACAGGCATAATGACTGTCATGATGCAAAAGACAAGACCACTGAGGTGGGATAACTTGGGGCAAGTGAATCCCTCCCTCCTCTCCCTCCTGAGGTGTGGCTCTGGGTGTGCATGTCAAATATGCAGTCACACCTTCTATGTGTCAGTGAATTTCCCTGAACTGTGTATTTGAAAAATCTTACAAGGAAAAGCTTGAGGGAGGGTAAAAGAATGGAATATTCTTACAAATGAATGCAAGTGCAGTGCTTGTAAAAGCCAAAGCCATCAATAAATATCAATCAATAAACATTTCTAAAGCACCTACTATGTACTAAACAAAAAGAGGCATTTATCCTGTGTACAGGATAAATGGGAATAAGAGGGTAGGGGAAAGGCTTCCTGGAGAAAGTGGGATTTTAGGTGGGACTTAAAGGAAGCCAGGGAGGCCAGCAGTGAGAGCAGAGGGAGCAGCAGTTCCAGGTATGGAGAGTGACTAGAGACAGTGTAGAGCTGAGAGACCGATTGGAGACCAGCGTGACTGAAGATGGAGCTATGGGAAGTAGGAGGGGGAAAGTAAGGAAAAGTAGAAGAGGGCAGTCCCAAAGGAGTTTCCAGTGCAGCACATGAGTCCTCAGCCTGAATCTGTGGATATCCCGAGGGGCCCTTGGAGGGATTTCGGGAGGTGAACTTGGATGGAAAACAAATCACATCCTCATTCCACATGATTGGTTACCTCTGAAATCTGTATTTGACAGGCCAAGAGATCCATGACCCACACAAGGGGGAAGAGTCCTAGGTCAACAGGAGCAAGAGGTGTCTCCATAAGTAATTATAACAGAAAGCAGAATGGGGCCTGGGCCTCTGGAAGAACATGGAAGTTGTCATGGAAGAGGTACTTTAAAGAATGAATAGAATTTCAACAGAGGAGAGAGTCAAAAGTAGGGGCATCTGGGGTTGATAAATGACGTGGAACACCACTTGGCAGACTCTGATAAGAAGTGGAATAATGAGAAATAAGGCTGGAAAGGCAAGAAAGCAACTGTGACAGGCTTTGCATACCAAGGCTAAGGAGTTTGCATTTTATTCTATGATAAGTCACAGAAAGTTTGGGGGGAATCTGGGGGACAATGACAATGATCAGAGCTGATATGACAGCAGCAGGTAAGAAGGATTGTTGGAAGAGTAAAGAGGCTGGAAGCCAGAAGTCCAGCTCCAAGCTTACCTACAGGATCTGATGCAGAGTGAAAGAAGCAGAGACAATGGAAATGGAAAGAAACAACTACCCATGAGTCAAATGTTGCCAAATTACAAAGAGCAAGCACAGCCAAGGAAGGGATGTGAGAAGCCCTGCCTCCCCCAGACCTCCAGAAGAGCTTGGAGGGCCCTGAGAATACCTCACTGCATCTGTTTTCACTTTTTTTTTTTAATTTACTGATCAATCAGTTTTGCTGATCTTTTGCCCCTGGTCCAAGTCAGAGACATCATGGATGTGAACCAAAGTAGGGCAAAGACACAACAGTGAAGAGGGGCAGACAGCATCCCTGGGGCTCTGTCAACAAGAGCCATCTCCGGACTCCAAAGAGCTCCTGAGCCCTCCTGGCCACCTGTCATTAGGACCCCTGTCACAGGGTCCACCTAACCCAGGATCTATGGAGACCCCACACCTTCCTACTCATGTCCTAGAAGCCATCCTGCCTACTTAGGGATCTGATGAAGCTTGTGAAGCTGATCAAGCAGTCCACAAGCATTTACAAAGCACCTGCCATGTATCCCAAGCAATGGGGTCACCCACACTGGACCAAACAATGGCTACTCAGAAGGAGCTTCCCTTCCAGTAGGAAGATAAATGTATGAGAGAACGGCAAAAATGAACCAGGTGGTTTGGGGGATCACAAAGAAGGCAGAGTGGGGAGTGTCTTTAGGAAGCCATTTGAGATGGAGCAGAGAAAAGGCCAGTCTGATTGGATACAGGACAGGATGGGGAGTGACGGCTCACAACAAGGAGGTTGGGCCAAGCTGGGGAAGGGCTGGAAAAACTAAAGACCCTCTGCTAAACCTAGAGCTAACAGGGGACCAAGAGAGCCATGGAGGGGACTGGGTGCATCAGCGAGTAGGCCGACTGGAAGCAAGGGGAGCCTGGAGTCAAGAAGACCAGGTGGGAAGCTGAGGCAACCAGCTAGAGGCTGGGAACTGGAAGAGAATGGCTATGTGGGGTGAGGGAAAATGAAGCACTGAGGGGATGAGACTTATTTAATACAAACAAGAAATGAGGGCTCTCTTCCTGAGATACAGAAAGACACGTGAGCCACACATGGCAAGCAAGCAAGCAAGCATAAGGTTGCTAGAGGTCTGACCAAAATGAAAGAGAGAGAAATGCTTTTAGCCCCGTGGGAGGGCCCTGGCTGGCACTCTGTGCCAAGTCCCCAAGATGACTCACTGGCCAGCAGTCTAGAAAGGCAGAGCCTGGGAGCTTTTCCTTTCCAATGTCCCTCAGCCATAAGTCTGAGGTTGGCCTGGCTGAGACCTTCCACCAGTTCAGCCATCCACCCATCCCTGTGGGAGATAATGGGATTAAATAAGAAGCAAGTCAGTGACCATAAAGCACTTTATCAACATGAAGTTCTTTCTAGCCAGCTCTCATTCATTAGCAAGGGGCTTCTTTTCACAATGCCAAGCCGCAACATGCTCCCCAGGGAAGGGTCAGGACAGGAGTACCAGGCACTCTTTTCTGGATATCGGAAGTAGACTACGTCGCTGGATCTGTCCAAAGTCACAGAGAAAGCAGGGACCTTCACCATCTCATAAATGGAAAGGACCTCAAAGGTCACCTAGTGCAACCCACACCTGCACAAATCCACCCCATCACAAGATGCCTGACAAATGGTGCTGAGGCTCTCCAGTGATGGGAGACTCATTACCTCACATGCCTACCAATTTCACTTTGGGAATTTCTGCCTTATGTGGATTTGAAATGGGTCTCCAGAAGCTTTCCATATATTCACCACAGTGATATGCAAGGATGAACTAGAAATATATCTTCTCCTTATCTATTAAGTGGCTCCCAACAAGGCCTGTCTACCTCTAGAGAAAGTAAGCTCCCTGAGGGTAGGGACAGCTTCCTTTTACATCTAGGTACCCCTAGCAAATAGTAGCTGTCACATGGTAGATGCTAAATGAACACTCATGGCTAGGCACCCAAGATTTCTGCACAGCTCTCTCTCTCTCTCACAAATGTTCAGGGAAACAGATATCTAGAAAAGTCATGGATTCCACGTCTGCTTGTACCTCACAAGGTTTGAAGATGGCTCCTGCAGGGCTCTGACAACTCAAGACCAACAGAGAGTGAGCATCTCTCATTTTGCCCAAGTCATGGGAGGATCCAAAGTCTCTATATCCCTGTATTCCTAATCACCAAGCTCCTCACACTTACCCAATAACCAGGTCCAACTCTATTACCCTACATCATGGTAACCCAATCACATTTACATTGTACTTTGAGGTTTATTAGGAATTTTTTTTCCAACACCGTTAGAAGTGTAAGTCATATTGTCCTCATGTTCTAGATGCAGAAATTGAACTGAAAAGAGGTGACTTCCCAGGGCAGGGAAATGCCAGGATCCTGGCTCTAGAGCTGAAGGGACCTCAGAAGTCACCAAGACCAGCCCCCTCATTTAAATGATAGGAAACGGTGACCAAGAGAGAGGCGGGGACTCCAATGGCCACACAGACGGTCCTCAGACTCCAAGAGCTCTTTTCCTCATCACCAAGAAGATGCCCATTTACTAGGGGGCAGTATCTGGGGCTCTAGAAGATACATGGGGGTCACCAGGCAAGCCAGGAAGGGGCTCACAGAATTTTTTTCCTCCAAATGAAAGAGACTTAATTATTCTCTCCAGGAAATGAATATAGTTAAGCAGGGCCACACCTGTTCCTGCAGGAACCCACCACAGCTCAAAAAGAGACCTAAAGCAAGGTATGGCTTCCCAAAAGTCTGAGAGTCACGCTGCGATACTGCTGTGCCCGGGAGTGGAGAGGGTGTAGACCAAAGCTGCCCACCACACCACCCTTAGGAAGAATGGAACAATAATCCTAAGCCAAGTGGCCTTAGCAGTGAGGTGCTTGGAAATAATGTGTTTCTTCCCCTAGATTACACTGCTCATTTACTCCACATATCCAGGACACTAAGGCCACAAATACAGTTGGCTGTCAGATAACACTCTGTTGGTCAGTGAGAACAGATTCTGAGACTAATGAGCAGCAATAATAAGGTGCTTAAAGTCAGCACAGATGCACAACAAAACTGGCTACCCAACACTTGATTTAGTGAGTTTTCAGGCCTAAAAACACACCTCAGGAAGGTTTCCCCAAAGCTACTATATACCTGCACACAAAGTTAGACCCAGACCACTCCTCAACTCCACCTCTAAGCCATAAAATTAGCATATAGTGACAAGAAGCACCTGGTCTCTCTAATTTTTCCCCATAAATTCCTAACTTCTTTTGGTACTTAGCCTGCTTTAACTAGCGTTACAATTATACTAAACTTTGTTCTTTGATTTGGAGATGGGTCCAAGCCTGAAGCCTGCAAATTCTTTTGAAACCAATCCGGAACCCCAACATTTTTGGAATCCCCGTGATCGCCAATAAGAGGAAACAAAATTAGGAGTCTGGATAATGGAATGGGCTGAAATTTCATTTCCCCCAGGATTCAGTTTTTCCACATCTGCGATGTAGCAGCAGCAGAATTGTTTTTCCCAATATCTGAGCCCAAAGAAGCATAAACCAGGTCCAGGGCAAACTGCACAAAGCAGGCTCCCAAAGTGAAGACAGAAATCTGGAGGGTAGCTACAGCATGAAAGAAGCTTCTTTTTTTTTTTTTTACCCACTGTCCTTCTTCTTGTAAATGAGGTAACAAGCTCTGTACTTCATGACTACAGAACTTCGAGCCCAGGACAACTCTGTAGTCAGGTCCTTGAAATTCTGAGTCCTGAGTCAAAGCCCCTAAGAATCAGAACTAAATCAATTTTGTAAACAGATTCTCAAACTGTTCTACATAAATGCCAAGTTTTGGGCACTCAACAAATGTCAAAGGAAGAGAATTCCTAGAATCTGAGGCTTTTTGGACACGGTGAGAGGTAAAATGTTAGTTATCAGAATTTAAAAATAAGGGTAGGTGACGAGCATCTGGCTGTTTGGCAATCACTGAAAGAAAAGGAGGTTGGGATTTGATCTCCCACTAACTCTCCTGTCTGTGGTAATTTCAGCATGTCAAAAAAAGCCCACCTGAGTTACCAAATAAGAAGAAGGACTCTTCTCTTTGGGTCAACTCCTAAGACAAATTCAATCAATTCAAGATCCTCCCCCCAACCATTAAACAGAATGCCTGCCTCCTCACTGGGATCCAGCCCTTAGGTTGTGGCCCTGCCTGACCAAGTCTTTACCCAGCTGCCAAATTAATTTTCCTAACACACAGGCCTGACCATGCCATGGCCCTCCTCAAAGACCTGCTCTGGCTCCCTAGAGCCACTAGGATCACCCACAAAGTCCTGGGCCACCCTGGGCCTAGTTCCTGCTTCCCCCCAGGCTGATTTCATCTTTCTCCCCTTTCAGTACTTACTCTACATTCCAGGAAACTAGTGTACCGGTTCTTTCCTAAACTTGCCCTGCCATGGAAGCCAGCTCTCCACCCCTGCAGAGCCAGGTTGACCCAGGTACCTCCTCCAGGCAAGTTCTAGGTTCTCCAGCTCCCTCGGGTTATTATTTCCTATTTTCCTATCAGGGCATCTAGGAAACTCCTATCCCGAGTTCAGGAGGGAAGGAAAAATTCTGTTTTGGGGCTTTGTATTCCCAGGAGCTAGCACAGAACTGGCCCTAGATCAATGCTTATGGATTGGAGCCCCAGATGCTCAATTCCTGCTCCTGGATCACCAGGCTCAGAAGCCTCGAAAATATCCAACAGGGAACTAGAAAGCAGATGGCACTGCCCCTAGACAACCAAGTGGTTGTGAAAGGCCAGAGCTGCACCCGTGATGCCAGGTCAAGGTTCTCAGGTTTGTAAAATCTCACCTTCTGCCCCAAGTCTTTTCCATCCCCTTAATTCCCCCCCCCCTTTCTCCATTATCTCCAACTGATCCTGCAGATACTTTGTACACAACTGTCTGCATATTGTTTTTCCCACTCCATCAGAATTGTTGTCATTTCAGTTGTGTCCAAGTCTTCGTGACCCCTTTTGGGGAAGGTGGACCCCACTGGAGAGGTCAGTCATTTCCTCCTCCTGATCATTTTGCAGATCAGGAAACTGAGGCAAACAGAGTGAAGTGACTTGCACAGAAGTGTCTGAGACTAGATTTGAACTCAGGTCCTCCTGACTGCAGGCCCAGGGCTCTTACCCACTGGGCCATCTGGCTGTCTCCTTGAGAAGACTTGTTCCTCAGAACAAGCTTCGGTCTTGGTTGTGCTGTGTTGGGAGAGGTAAGGTGACTTTTGCAGGGTCTCTGACTGAATCAGCCTGCTGAGGCAGGATTCAAAGGAAAGCCACTCAGGCCCTGCCTCCCCTATTTATTAGGCCAATTGTTCTGACATTACAGGGTAAAATCTCAAGTCCAATAGAGGATCAAAGGACAGCCTGGGTCCAAAAGCCTCTGGGGGGAAGGGAGGAGACTTGATCAGATCACCCTCAAGAACAGTCCCTGGCACCAGTGCCTGACATGGACCAGGATTTCAAAGTGAGGTTCATCACTTCTCAACCTGGAGATGAGGGAGGATCCGAAGAACTCTGAGTGAAAGGATCAGCGGCTAGAGAGAGCACCTGCTCTCTGTGCCCCTCGTTGTGGGGGCTCATTGATGGCAGCAGGCCTTCCCTAGCAGCTCCCCTACCCCCACCAGCCTATGATGGCGCAATCCCACCTCGGCTGGCAGTGGAAAGAAGGGCAAAGGAGAAGCAGGCAATGGTGCTTCCCAAAAGTAACCAAGGCCAGGTGTGCAAGAGGAGGGAGGCGCTATGTCAGGGTTCAACCAGAATTGCAACAGCTCCTGCTGGCAAGGCTTTCTCCCAGGGTACTCGGTACCAACTGCATCGCTGCCAGAAGTATTCAGGCCTGAAGGCCCATTTGGCATTCCAAGGACACCAAGTCTGGGAGGGGCTGGACTCCAGGAATCTCAGCCCTTCAGAGAACTCCAAGCACAGGCAGGGTGTGAGAGCTCCACCCTTTCGCACCCCACAAAGCAGCCTGGGACCTGCCCAAGGGCGCAGTTCTCCCCGAGGTCCAGCAGGCCATCCCCTGCCTTCCAGAGCAGCATCCTCTGATGGGCACTTCTAAGGGACTCCTAACCACACCTAGTACTTTAAGAGGGGGGGGGAAACAGTGTCATGTGACTGGGCTGACAAAATACAGCAGCCTTTGAAATGGCTTTTGCAAGTTGAAATAAAGCTTTATTCCATTAGAAAATGTAAAAATCAGAGCTCCCAGGTACAAAAGCCAGTGGAAGCTCCTCAGGCTTAGCGTGCCCCCTTACTTTGCAGAAGTCCTTGTGGGACCAGGACAAGTCACTCCCCCTCTCCTCACCTGAGCCCATCACCTACAAAATTAAACTACATGGTCTCTGTAGCTCGGTCCTACCAGTCGGAGCTTTAGAGTCTCCCACCACTAAAAGCAGTCTCTGGCCACCAGCATCGGTGGCGATCAGACTGGGACCACAGGAGAGAAGCAGCCAGCACTGGAGGACCAAGTTCAAGGTCACATGGGTCTCTTCCCCTCCCTGGGCCTCCTTTTGCTCACCTGTAAAATGAGGGGACAGAAGGAGGGGGACTCTGAGGTCCCTCCCAGCTCTGGTGGGGTCTCTCCTGTGACCTTCCAGGGAGAGGAGCAGGCTGGCCAAGAGCTCCCCAGCAGGGCCCCACACTCAAGGAGCCCCCTGGGCTTCAACCTCTGGGGAGACCCCAGCCTTCAGAGCTGACAGCTGGCCCAACCTCCTCCCCTTAGGAGGGGAACTGAAACCAGACGACCCTGGGGTCCAGAAGGGGCATGGGGGAATAAATGACCACGTGGAGGCAGCACCAGCTCCCGGACAGGTGAGGCCCCGCCCAAGTAGACCCCGGGGCGGCGGAGAGTATACACTTGGCCCAAGTCTCCCAGTCCGGACTCGCACAGCGCCCCGGCCTATTTTGCTGATAGCCCGCCCCCCAGGGCCTCTCCTTCATGCCCAGCTGCCTGCCCCCGCCTTCCCCGGGTCACACAGCAGGGGCAGCGAGCGCTGGCCGTCTCCGCTGGTAGGGGCGTCCCGGAGGGCAGGGGAGTGGCCTTTCTTGGCCTAGCGCAGCGGGGACAGACTTGAGAGGTCACAGGGCCCGAGCCCCGCACTTTGCAAAAGGGGAAACTGAGGCTCAGAGAGGCTCCACGTCCGGGGCTGGAAACGGTCCTGGAGCTCGCGGTGCCCAAACCAGTCCCTTTACAGAGAGGGAAACCGAGGCGGAGAGGGGAGGGCAGAGGCGGCGCTCCTGGACCCCGGCCCGTCCGCCTTCGCGCCAGCGCCCGCGCGAGCCCCGCACCAGCTCCACGGGCGCATGGCCGCCCGGGGCTACGGACTGACCCTTCCCGGCCCCCGTCACGCCGCGGCAACGGGAGCGTGCGGGGGCAGGAGGAGGGGGCGTGTGCGGGGAGCAGGGGGCGGGGCCGCGAGCGCGCGGGGCCGCCGGGGGTTGGGGGGGTGTTGGAAAAGGGGTCATTGGGGGAGGGGCAACGAGGGGTCCCCCCAATGCCTCTCCCCGACCCCTCACGCCCAGCAGCCCGAGCCGCCGCCTCTGGGCCCCCGACCCTCGGCCTCAATGACCCCAGAGACCCCCGTGCCGGCTGCGGGGCCCCAGCAGCCCCGGCTCCCCCTTACCTGGCTCGTCGGTTCTGCCTGCTCCGAGGACGCCATCTTTCTGAGGCCTGACTAATCGATCGCCGCCCCGAGACACTCCTCTTGAACTGCACGCCCTCACTCGCGGACACAGGCAAGAAGAAGCAAGGGCAGAGTGATCGATTAGGGTGACTGGGCGTGGCCAGTGGTGGGGTGGGTGGAGCGGGACCGTAGGAAAGTGGAAAGTTCTTAACCTACTCTTCTACTTAGAGAATAAGAACATTCTACAGCGCCTACTGTGTGCCACGGCGTACCCTAAGCGCTTTACAGATATTAACTCATTTGACCCCCATTCTACAAAGGACTTGCCCAGGGTCACAGAACTAATAATAATAATAGCTGACATTTATATAGCACCTACTGTGTGCCAGGCACTGAGCTAAATGCTTTACAATTAAATCTCAGTTAACAGCAATAATAATAACTTTTATATAGCACCTACTATGTGCCAGGTGCTGTGCTAAGTGCTTTATAATTATTATATCAGTTAACAATAATAATAGCTAATTTTTATATAGTGCCTACTATGTGCCAGGTACTGAGCTAAGTGCTTTACAATTATTATCTCAGTTAACAATAGTCATAATAACTAAGTTTTATATAACACCTACTATGTGCCAGGCACTGTGCTAAGTATTTTACAATTATTATCTCAGTTAATAATAATAATAGCTAACTTTTATATAACACCTACTATGTGCCAGGTACTGAGCTAAGTGCTTTACAATGAAATCTCAGTTAACAATAATAATAGCTAACTTTTATATAGTGCCTTCTATGTGCCAGGCACTGTGCTAAGTGCTTTACAATTAAATCTTAGTTAACAACAGTCATAATAGCTAACTTTTATATAGTGCCTACTATGTGCCAGGCACTGTGCTAAGTGCTTTACAATTAAATCTCAGTTAACAATAGTCATAATAACTAAGTTTTATATAACATCTACTATGTTCCAGGTGCTGTGCTAAGTATTTTACAATTATTATCTCAGTTAACAATAATAATAGCTAACTTTTATATAGCGCCTACTATGTGCCAGGCACTGTGCTAAGTGCTTTACAATTAAATTTCACTTAACAATAATCATAATAACTAACTTTTATATAACACCTACTATGTAACTAACATTCATATAGCATCTACTATGTATTAGACACTGTGCTAAGTGCTTAACAATCTTTACCTCAGTTAATAAGAATAATAACGATAGCTAACGCTTACATGGCACCTAGTTATGTGCCAGGCAATGTGCTAAGCACTTTAAAATTATTTTCTCAGTTATAATAATAATAATAATAAGGGAAAGTAGATGCCATTGTGGAGAGAACAGAAAAACCTGAATTCAAATCCAGTTTCAGACACTTACTGTATGACCATCACCAGGTAACTTAAACCCAATTGCCTCACAAAATAAATTTAAAAAACACGATTGCTAACATATAGCACCTACTACATGCTAGGCACTGTGTAAGTGCTCTACAGTTATAATCTCAGTTAATTTTCACAACAATGAAGGGGATAGGGCAATGGTGCCATTATTATCCCCATTTTACAGATAAGGAAACTGAGGCAGACAGAAATGAAAGGACTTGTCCAGGGTCACCCAACTAGTTAAGCAGCAGTCAGGATTCAAATTCAGATGCTTTGACTCTTAAGTCTTATGTTTTTTCAACTCATCAGAAGATGAGGACTTGAAGAATCTTGAAATTTGAAGTCGGGAAGGGACCTGTCATCTAATCATCTAATACCTACATTTCAGGTTACAGATGGGGCATCAAGCCGCTTCCAGCCCTTAATCCCTTGATTTGTGCCAGAAACTCAAGCACAAAGATGGAAGATTTCCCAAGAGCTGTCCACCTCCAGAATCCACTCACTACACCCTATCCATATCCTGGTCTATGCTTAGCTATTGTTTAAGATTTATATGGTATAACTTCTTTCTACTCTGTGGCAAAATGTGGAGCCATTTTGTAACTCATCATTTCTGTGACTTCCCAAGACCAAAGTCCTTAGGATATAAATTCATATAGGTGTGTTCCCTGCAATTAATACAATGCTTCGTCTGGATTTCCCTTCTTCATGTCCTCTAGACTTCCTTGAATGCCCTCAAGTCCCAGCTAAAACCCTACCTTAATTCTAGTACCTTCCCTTTGCTGATTATTTCCAATTTATCCTATCCATATCTTTGATTGTAAAGCAGGGTCTGTCTTTTGCTTCTTATTGTATGGCCAACACTTACCATATTTGCTCAGAATATTTGTTGTTGTTCAGTGTGTCCAACCTCTCGTGATCCCATTTGGGGTTTTCTTGGCAAAGACACTAGAGCAATTTGGCATTTCCTTCTCCAGTTTATTTTAACAATAAATAAGCTGAGGCAAAAAGAGTGAAATGACTTGGCCAGGCCACATAGATGTTTAGTGTCTGAGGATGGATTTGAACTCAGGAAAATGTCACTGGTGTCTTTATAACTCCAGTAGCCAGCAGAGCCATTTACAGAGAGTAAGTATTTCATAAATGCTCATTGGTTGGAATTGTTGAGTTTTGTCAAGTTTCACATTATTCTGATGGAATCTTAGCTTGCCCCAGTCCCAATATTCTGACTCTACAAAAGGACCTTTTACCTGTTTCCATTACCTTTTCCCATGCATATCTAGCTTGCTCTGGTCCAAGAATATTCTATTTGAGATATATCTAGTCCTAGGGGTTTTTCCCAAGCCTATCTTATCTGAAGTTATCCAAATGTATTAGAGATTGCCCAGTTTCCCTACTTTGCCCCATTTTCCTATTCATTCTTACTCATCCTCTTCCTTCCTCCTCTTCCTCCTGCTCCTTCTTCTCCTCACCTTATTTTGCTAGGATGCCTGCCTCCTTTACCCTAAATAAATGCCCTTGCTTAATTTGGAGACAGTTTGAGCCTAAATTCTTTCAGATTTAACACAGCAACCCCTGCCCCAGTCCCTCAACATTTTTGGAGTACCCCAACAGTTTCATTACAAGTTGTATTTCAGTGGTGCTTCTAGATGAAATCAAAGGATAGAAATATTAGAACTCTTAAGTGGACTTATATTTATTTCATTTATTATTTTTACATAAATTAATTCAATTTAAGTAACCAAATGAATACCTTGATGGAAAACATTGAAGAAGTCATCATCAACCAATGTGTTATCATTCATGTTACAAGGCACTATTATCAGGGTTCTCCCAGGTCCCTTCTTGCTCCAAAATTCAGCAGCTCAAATGTCTGTATTTTTATTGCATTTCATTTTTAATTTCTATTACTATGTTTATAAATCAGAAATTACAGGAAGTCATCCTAGCTAAAGAAAATCTCCAGGGTCTTCATACTATACTAGCAGATTCTTTAATGAGCAATTTTTTATTATATATTTTATATCCTTCATCACGTTATCATATTTCAAGGGTAAGGGATGTGTTTGGTGTGGGTATTACCCCCTCCTTTAGCAGAAAGTCTTCCAGATGGGCTGTGGCCAGAACATCTGTTCCAGAGGTCCAACTGGTGATGGTCTCCCTGATCTCAGGCCAACGTAGCCCATTCAATCTGGTGGAGCCTTTCCCAGCTTCTGTTCTCCTGGGAGAGTCTTCAGGGTCAAATCCACACCCATGAAGTGCCATCAAAATAAGTAGTGGAGGGAGCTTCTTGTGATTACAAAATGATATAATAGTGTCAGAGAGTGTCAGCTGCTCATGAGCACAAGAGAGCCCCTTTTCATTAACGGTTCTTCTTGTAGGTTGAAGTCCTTCCACCCTCACTCCCTCCTGTCCTCATCTAATTTCCTTCAGAGTTTTAGGGTATTGATTACTTTGAGTCCTTTGTTTAAATACTTTCAGTGGTGAGAAACTCACTCCCATTCTAGATATACTATTCCATTTAAGGGCACCTCTAATCATCAGAAAGTTTTTCCTCGGAACTGAACTAAAATCGGCCTCCCTGTGGCTTTATAAGAAAGCCCACGCTAAGGGGCTCCATAGTGCCCAGCAGACTCATCTCCCTGAGTTCAAATCCAACCTCAAACACTAACTAGCTGTGTGCCCCTAAGCAAGTCACTTAAACCTGTTTCCCTCAGTTTCTCCACCTGTAAAATGAGCTGAAGAAGGAAATATCAAACCAATCCAGATTCGTTGTTAAGAAGACCCTAAATGGGATCACAAAGGTTTAGACAAGACTGAAAAATGAATAAATAACAGCAACATACAATTTGGACCCAAAGGGGTGATCTTGCCATCTTATAGATGAGGAAACTGAGTCCCAAAGAGGTTAGATGATTTGTCCAGTGTCACCTAGACAGCAGCAGAGGTTCTATCCAATCCTGCCTCTACTTTGACCAGGACAGCTTCAGGCTTAGGTGTGACCTCCACAGTTACACAGAATCCCCCTTTTACCTGATCTTCAGATAGTTGAAGTTGGTAATATCCCCACCCTAGGCCTTCTTTAGAGTTGGGAGCTGGCAGGGTGCTGCTTCAGGCCCCCTCTACAGCTTGTCTCTCCCCCTACAGCTCCCCAATACGACCTTAAGGAAAGATGAACACCTGAGAGAGTTCCAAGGTGACTGGAAGCCAGTGGAGAATGGAGCATCCTGGAGATGGACAGCCTGTGGGCAGCTGTCCAGTGGAGGGAGATACTGTGGGCTGAAGGCACCGTCCCTCCCTTAAGTGAACAAACAATTGGCATTTCCAGGAAATGGGAGAGGGTTTATTGATAAGTGTCTGGTGTATTAAAAGAAATCAGCACATTTGTAAAACTTTAATGGAAAAAAGAGAAGGTGAAAAAAAATTTAAAGAG
The DNA here is from genome assembly GCA_023553655.1 of Myrmecobius fasciatus. Classification (NCBI taxonomy): domain Eukaryota; kingdom Metazoa; phylum Chordata; class Mammalia; order Dasyuromorphia; family Myrmecobiidae; genus Myrmecobius; species Myrmecobius fasciatus. Next base: position 70,281 of record JAJPUD010004634.1, on the reverse strand, counting down.
AGAGAAGGTGGCCAGAGCCAGCCCTGTGTTCCAGGTGTGTTCTGGTCAATACTGTGATGTTCTCGTTTCCTTTGAGCTAAAAAGGAGTCCCTGGGGGCTCTGTCCTGGCCCTCTGCTCTTCTATGATGTTCAATAGTATTTGTTCTTCATGGACTACACTGTGGGCTTTTCTTGGCAAAGCTCCCGGAGTGGCAGTGGTTGGCCATTTCCTTCTCCAGTGGACTAAGGCACACAGGGTGTGTGACTTGCCCAAGATCACACATCTCCATATGCAGCTGCTTCCCTCTCTGCTACCACATTTAGAGCTTATCAGCTCCCCCCCGTCTCTATACTGATGATTCTCAACCAGCCCACAGCTCAGGGACACTAACAGCTTTCTCATCTCAATCTCCCCTGTCATCAGCTGCCTTTCAGATATTTCTAACTGGAGCGTGAGGATACACCTTAAACTCAGCATTCCCAAAACTGAACCCATCATCCTTCTGCGTAAGCCCTTCCCCATCCTTGTTGTCCCAGACCCTCAGACTAGGCCCCCAGGAGTCAACATGGGACTCTCTCACCCTGTCCCCTCCATATCCAAACTGTCGCCAAGACTTGTGGATTCTGCTTTGGTCACATCTCTCCTGTATACCCCCTTCTCTCCCCTCACTCTGTCCCCACTTTGATGCAGGCCCTCACACCTGAACTACTGCAATAGCTCCTGCTTGATGGGCTTGCCTCAGCCTTCTCTCCCCAGTCCAATCCATTCTCCATTCACAAAGAAAGGTTTTTTCCTAAAAAGCAGGTCTGATCATGTCAGCCCCCATTCAATAACCTCCAGCTGCAGCTTCTAGGAACAAATGCAAAATGCTGTTTGGCATTCTAAGCCCTTCACACCTAGACTTGGCTCCTCAGTCTCCCCAACAGGTACTCTTCCAACCAAAGATACTGGCCTCCCCAGCTGTTTCACAAACAAGACCCTTCTCCCCTCTGACCACTGACCTCTCTGGTTTCCTTCAAGTCCAAGCTAAAATCCCACCTTCTACAGGAAGTCTTCCCCAGCCCCTGGTAATTCTAGTGCCTTCCCTCTCTTAATTGTTTCCTATTTATCCTATATGTATACACACATACACTCACACATTGTCTCCGCCATTAGATTGTGAACTCCTTGAAGGCAGAGATTGTCTTAGCACAGTGCCAGGTGTTCTGGGAGCATGCTGGGAGCCAAGGACCCTGCATGGAATGACAAGGTCTGCACAGGGTCTTGACCCTCATGTGTTCAAGGCAACATGAAGAAGCCCCTACAGAACTAAGCATTTGGGGATGCATTTGGTTAATGATTATCTGCTTAATTTCTGTCCTAGGAGTTCTTAGCATAGCTGTATGTATATACCCATCCATCACAATGAGGCTGAGCACGAAGCCCTTCACCCCCAAAAAAGCCCCTTTGTACTTTCTGCCTAAACACGAAAGGTTTCTTCACTAGCGAAGCATGAAACAAACTTAGAGACTGGGAAACTTGGGAAATTGATTGCTTTCCCCAAAAACTCCAGAAGAAATCTCCAGTTACTCCCTCTTGTTTGAAACAATTCCAGATCCAATCAACCTGACCCTTCTCTCCCCTATACCGAGCTTACATAAATAATGACATGATGAAACCAACAGTAAACATCAGGGATAGATGGACACATTGGTAGCAAGTAAGTCATGGGAAAAAAGTAAGAGAAGTAGGCCACTGCATGGTTTACTGACCCCTGCACAAAAACAAGCTATTGTACGAGTGATTAATAAATGGGCTGAGGGAAATAAGTTCTTGAGAAAAAAATGTTTCTATTCTAAAAACTCTTCTGACCATGTTAAAAATTAAAAAGCATTGTCTAAGTCTTGGAATAAGTAAATGGGACATTTTTAGAGAAGCTCATGTTCTGCCAGATATGACGTGATGACCACAAGGTACATTTACCTTTAGTTAAAGTTTCACTATTGTTATATTGTTTGATGAATTTATTCTGTACATTCTTTTTTTCTGAGAAGATTGCACCTGGGGTCCTGGGAATTTCTGGGCCCCAAGAAAATGCTGTAATCCTAGCCAAATAATTGTCCTATCTCTAATCAACCCTAACTTTGTAAGACTTTAAAAATCACAAGCTTTCTTGAATAATTTGAACAAGCTTTTGCCCATAAATCAAACTTGATGACCACGCCATAGAGTGTGCTGTCCCTTGTTCCACTTCGCCGACTCCAGCCCTCCATTCAAGAACCTAGTTTCCCACAGAGGCTGGACCTCCGCACAAGTGCATAATAGGCTCTTAATAAATGTTCATTGAGTGATTGACCTGTGCCACACTTCATTGGCTTTTTCAGTAGGTGAATGAGACCAACATCCATTACATCTCTTTCTAGCCTCATCTCTCATCCTGTCTTTGTGTAATTGACTTTTTGAGTTTAAACCAAGGAGTTGACATTTATCTAGTTCTTTCAGCTCATCCTTTCAGACTGGGTGGATCTTTCACAACCTGACTCTGACAGTCCAGGCTTTTAGCTACGCCCTCTTCCCTGCTTCAGGTCATTCAGGAACCTGCTGAGAAGTCTCCCTCTGAGCCATTCCTAAAATGGAGGGCACAGGACTGCGGCGCAAAGACCCCTCCCCACCCCTCTTCTAGCTGACCCAGGAGCATCCAGCTTGAGTTAGAAGGGAACCTAGAAAATATTCATCCAACCAACGGCCTCCTTTTGTCTTTTGCCTCTTTTTGTATCCTCAGAGCTTAGCATAGTGCCTGTCGGTAGTAGGAACTTAATAAATGCTTCTCGAATTGAAATAAATTGTAAGCAAGGAAACTGGGGAGGCTCAGGGAGACCAAAGGGGGTCCAAAGTCACAAAGGCGAAATTAAGCCTCAGATTTGGGGTTTGAACCCAAGTCCCTGCTCACTGCAGAGCCGTAGTCTTCCCACTTTGCCCAGAGGCACCCTCCTGGCTTCTTGGGGGGGATGATGCGGAGACCAGCCTCTAGCCTCAAATGTCTCATTCTATCTGTGCAATCGCAGACCTATTCATGCAGTGAGGGAGAAACAGACCAACTTCTGGAGTTAACTCTGGGGGTCACCTTCAAAAGTGTCTGGTCTCCAGGACGATGCAGACTTTAAAAAGCATGTTCAGTCACGCATGCAGGGGTACAAACAGAAAGGCTACAAACAGCCACGGCGTCCGGGGGAGAATTTCGAGCGCCGAGAGCAAAGTCCAGAGTCACGAACAACTCGCGCCCCTGTCCCTTTAAGACGACTCTGGCGAAATCCGAAATCTCACTTGGGCGGGCCGACTACAAGACCCAAGATGCCTTGGGACCACCCTGCGTGCCCCGAGGCAGCCCGAAACTACCCGTCCCGGCATGCTCCGGGCGCGAGCCTACGCATGTGGGTCGTGCCCAAGGGCGTGCTCCTAGCTTCCCAGACACCCGGTGTTCCCCAGCCGTGACTCAGACCGAGGCTTCCTGTGGTCCGCGATGGACTTTTCGGAGGAGACTACGGGTGCCTTGAAGCCCTGCCTTCTGAGGCGCAACCGGAGCCGGGACCATCACGGCGTCGCGGCCTCCTGCCTGGAGGAGCTGAAAAGCAAGGGTGCGCGCGGGATCGGGCAGGGGGGTCCGGGAGGCGAAGCGGAGCCCACGCAGGGGGGGACTGGAGCCGGGAGGGACCTTTCAAGGTTGAGTCCCCGTTGCACCGTTTCACAAAAAGGGACACTGAGTCCCGGAGAGATGACACGGCCGGGGTCGCACTGGGGCAGGGTTGGCACCGGGTCCCCCGGACTTGGGATCTAGTCTCCCCACTGAATCCCTCTGAAAACTTTGGGGCTGCCCTTGGGCTCTGGGGTGAGAGCGGAGTGGGGTAGGGCAAGGGCATGAGAAAGGAGACAGCTACCGAGGCGACCTCCGAGAACGAACCTGGCTCCGTCCCTGAAGGACTTAGACGGCGGCGCCTAAGCTTCCTATAGACGCCGTGCCCTTGGGGGTTGGGCACCCAGGGAGCTCCTGGTTTGCAGTCCGGGGACCTGGCTCCAGGACCCGGGCCTGAGCCTGACTGCCGCCCCCAGTTTAGAATGGATGATGTCAGAGTCCCCCTTCCCGTGTGCCCAGGGCCGGGGCAACTCCTGGTTAACTAGCTCCCTGCTGGCCACCGGACAGTCTGGCCCGGACCCCTAGTCTGGTGTGGCACCGGGAGCTGGGCAGCGCTCCCCAGCCTGGCCTGCCCACTACTCAGCTTGAAGGGGCTCCTAAAGTTCCATTAGCATGCTTGTGTAAGAGGCTTCTGCACCGAGACTCTGAGGTCCCGTCCTCTGGGTCCCGCCGGTTGGAAGGGCAGATTTGATGGGGCACTTCCTGTGGTTTTTATAGCTCCAGGATTTCTTATCAGTGGGTGTTGCCCCGGAGACAGTCTCCTGCCTAGTGAGAAGGAAGGTGAAAGTTACTAATACCATCCTTTCTCTTTCTGTCAGACTTTTCTAAGGATTTACTATCAAAAATGCTGCCTTGAAGACAGTTTCCAACATAAAAAAAAAAAAAAAAAAAAAAATCCAGGCTTTGGGGCAGGCAGTGCGCCCAAATCTGCCACATTTTCAGCTTCTATATCTGTGAAGTGGGGGTAGCAGTCCAGGTAAAGTGACTTGACCAAAGTCACACAGATAGTAAATGTCTTAAAATAGAATTTGAACTCAGATCCTTCTGACTCCAGGGCCAGTGTTCTACCAACTGAACCACCTGCTTGCCCCTGGGAGTAACATGTAGATCAGCCACTTTACAAGGAGGTCCTAGAGAAAAAAACTTTTTCATTTTAGTTGGCACCTGCTACAACCTGCAGATTAAGCTCCGTTCTTGTATATTCAGGCATCTGGGTGGTGCAGTGGCTAGATCATTCAGTGAGCCTGAAGCCAGCTCATCTCTGGTCTCGGAGATATATGACCTTGGATAAGTCATTTTACCTGTTTGCCTCAGTTACAAACTACTCCAGTATCTTGCCAAGAAAACCTCAAATAGGGTTACTGAGAGTCAGATACAACAGAACAATAAAAATTGTATGCAAGGTGCTGAGCATACTGAAACAAAAATTAAACACTCCCTACTGTCCAAGAGCTTAAGTTCTTGGGGGGGGGGGAGTAAAGTAGAGGAAGAGAGAATAAATATATACATGATAATTTGCATGAGGAAGAAGGAAGAAGATAAGAAAAGACTTTCTGGAGGAGCCAAGACATGGGTGACATGGGGAGAGTAATGCATTTAAGACTAAGAACCAGCCTGTACAAACGTGCAGAGGTTGGAGACTGTATATGTACTGAGTTTGGGCAACAATAAATTGGCCTATTTGTCTGGAAATTAAAAGGATCTAAAATGTAGTCGTGTGAAATTCAGTCTGTCTACTGAGGGGTTTTAAATGCCAGAGGAAGCGTTTGTGGGTAAGAGGCATTTGGGAGGCCCCAAAGGACAAGTAGGTATCCAGAAAGGATGATAGGATCATAGGTCTGTATTTAAGGATCTCATGCCTTCTCTCTTAGCTTGTGATATCCTGGCGATCGACAAGTCTCTGGAGCCAATCACTCTGGTTCTGGCGGAGGATGGCACTATCGTGGATGATGAAGACTACTTCCTGTGTTTGCCTGACAACACCAAGTTCGTAGCACTCACTTGCAATGAGACGTGGACATACAGCAATACAGGTGCTTGTGGAGCAAAGGCTTCTCTGTGATGGCACAGCCCAAGGGGTCTGGGGGGCCTGGGCCACTTAGAAATGACAAGGCAGGTTGTCGTGAGGCTTCAGTGGAAAGCACTTTGCAAACCTCCTAGAACTGTGAATGCCAGTTGCTGTTACTGTTGCTATTATTATCTGTCTTCCTCATTATTATTTGGCTGTCAGCTCCACTTGGTGGTAGGAACTGGTTGGTGTACGGATTCCCATCTGCCAGGACAGAGAGTCACTCGTCTGTGACTTTAGAGAGCGGTCTGGGAGCACAGGAAGTAGCTAGTCAGAGTCAGGATTTGAACCCCGATTCCAAGGCCAGACCTATGTCTGCAACAGTGTGGCCGCCTTCTGGTCGCCATTCTCTGGATGTTCTCCAGCCCTACTCATGACTAAGGAATAGATTCCAGAGCCTGAATCATACGTGTGCTAGAAATCATGGGTATTGAGCTGATCCCCTTCCAGCACTAGATCTAGGGACGTGTCACTTTGAGCTTCAGGTTCCTCATTGTAAAATAGGGGGGTGGAACAGATGCTCCCCAAGGTCCCGTCCAGCTCAAGGTGATTCTGATATGGGGGCAAGTATCTGGCAACTAGAAAAGCTTGGGAATGAGCTGAGTCTAACCTAACCCTCTGTGGAGCCTTTCTTCAGAATAGTTAAAAGTAGGAGAAAGAATTTGAGCCCCTTGCTGGTCTTCTCATGGATCAATGAAACGGTTTCCCATGATTCGGTGTTTCCTGGGACATCCCAGAAGCTTCAAGCTGGAATGGCTTTCGGAGGCCCCCTGTCCGTCCTTTCCCCCAGTGGTCCTCCAGCCTCTGCGTGGAGCTTGTCTCCTGGACCCTTCCCAGGCAGCCCCTTCTGCTTTTGGACAGCTCCCACGCTAGAAAGGTTTTCCTGATGTCCAGCCCCAATCTGGCCCTTGGTAGCTTCCAGCTTCCAGCCAGAGGGACTATCATCTACCTCCTGCTGCTTGAGCCAGCTCTTGTCAGGGTGGTCCAGGCCACCCAGTGAGTTCTGACAAGGGCCTGGCCTTTTTTCCCCCTGGGGCTCAGATGGGGGCACGGCGTGGCTCTCCCAGGAATCCTTTGAGGCGAAGGACGAGACGGACAGCAGCGAGGGACACAGGTGGCAGAACCTGGCCCGGCAGCTCAAAGGCGATCTCTCCAGCATCATCCTCCTGGCAGAGGAAGATCTCCAGGTGAGGGGCCTTTCCTGCCTCCAGCACAGCCCTGTCTGGCTGGCTGGCTTTGTCTGTGCCTCAGAGGCACTGCTTCTCAGACCCCTCCCTTTGCTGGGGACCTCCCCACCTCACCCCACCCAGTCCTTCTCTTCCCATCAGCCCCACCCCCTTTGCTTTTCCCAGCACCTTATTAGACAGTAACTGCTCACCCTCGATTTTAGCCGTAAGACTTTGAAATCCTCCTCCTCACTAGTTCAATATCCTTAGAAAGTCGGTAGCAAAGTGTTTTCCCTGCTGAGCGCACTGGGCTTACTTCTGAAAATGGGGTGAAGCTCCTCCCTGGGTCATTTTAAGGGGGGATGTTAACAGTGAGAGAGCCCAGGAGCCCGCCTCTAGTGCCCCAAGGCCTCTGCGTGCCAGCCCAGGTCCTGCCCTACATCAGCGAAGAGGAATGTCCCACGATGAAGTCACAGGTCTGGACAGAGAACACAGCCGAGCCCATTCATTCAGAGGTGCCTTAGTTTTCGGGGGGGATGATTCAGCAGTCACCCACTTGTTCCTGCTGTGTGTGTATTTGTGTGTGCTTGGATCTGTCCAGGTTTGGGTTTGTGCTTTCATGCAGAATTTTGTTCTTGGATTTTTAATTTTTTGGTCTAGTCAGTTTGGGGCCCTCCCAGTGTGGCAGGTCCCTTCCTCAACCCAGGCTGACTTGTCAGAAGCAACTTAAATCCGGGGCTTCCGGACTCCAAGACAAACTTGCACCCCTGCTAGGACACTAATTTCTTTGTTTATTCCAGACTTTTCATATACATATGAGGGAGAAACTCCCAGTATGGAAACCACCCCAGTGAGATCCACAGCTTATTATCTCTGAGAGCAGGAAGGCACCCGGGGCACAGAAATGCCCGGAATTGTCTCATGCTCACACAGCTGGTTTGTGCCAGAGGCACGGTTCGGACCAGCCTGGCTACCCCACACCCCCACTGGCATTAGTAGTCACCCTTTATCTTTTTTTTCCCCAAAAGGAAAAATGGGCATAGAAAAATCCACCATGTAGCTGGCTTGAGGGCAGTGAGGTGGCCCAATGGATAGAGTGCTGGACTTGGAATCAAAAAGTCTCGTCTCCCTGAGTTCAGATCTGGCCTCCGAGGCTCCAGCTGTGTGACCCTGGGCAAGTCACTTTTTAGTCTGTTGCCTCAGTTTCCTCATCTGTAAAATGAGCTAGACGAGGAACTGGCCAACCACTCTAGTATCTCTGCCAAGAAAACCCCAAATGGGGTCAGGAGGAGTCAGATATGACTGAACAACATTAGCTGGCTTACCCCACACCTTCTCGCGCCATTTTTTCCTAGTAACTTTCTTTTTCCCCAGACTCAGAAAAACTAAATCCGTTGCATCACCGGCTCCCTTTACACCTTCTCGCTCCATCTCTCAGCCAGAACGCTCCCTGTGGCAGTCACTGGCTCCTGGAAAGGGTTCGCACGACTCACCGAAGCTGGGGAACATTTGGTTGATACGGTAAGACCCCGTTTCTCTGACCTTATTTCTACTTCCCCTTCTCACTCTCCAGGCGCTCATCGACGTTCCCTGCTCAGACTTGGCTCGGGAGCTCTCCCAGAACCCTGTGAAAACCCGGGACCTCCAGAACACACTCCAGCAGGTGTTGGACCACAGAGAGGAAGCCCGCCAGTCCAAGCAGCTGCTGCAGCTCTATCTCCAGGCCCTGGAGAAGGAGGGCGGCATCCTGTCAAGGCAGGCAGGTAAGGCCAGAACCAGGCCTTCCCTTCCCCGATTTCCTCCCAAAGAAACCTTGTGTGGGTGGGAAAGAAGTGGAGACAGAAGGCAGAGTCACCACGAGTGTCCTGAGCCGCTCCAAGGTGGGAGTTCCCTGTGGGGGACATCCTCCCGCCTGGCCTGGGCAGACCTAGGGAACTGGCCTGGGTGTGCGCTCGGGCCAGCTGCCAATCACTGGCTTGGGGCTGCCTTGCAGAGTCTGAGGCTGCCTCGGATGAAGGGATGGATGAAGTGGACTCCAGGATCGCGGGCCACGTCACGCTCCCCAGTCCCGTCCTAACGGTGCTCAAGGAAAAGTTCTCCCCAGAGCTGAGCCTGTCCAGCCAGGATTTAGAGGTGCGTCCTCTTGGGCCCCGGGAGACCCTTTCCCAAATAAGCCTTTTCTTTCAGTTATTCAGTAGTTTTTGAAGTTGTATGTGACTCTCCATAGCCCCATTTGGGGTTCTCTTGGCAGAGATTCTGGAGTGGTCGGCCACTTCCTTCTCCAGCCCATTTGACAGATGAGGAAACTGAGGCACACAGGGTCATAAAGCCTGGCTGGGTTTGAACTCAGGATAAGTTCAGACCAGGGCTAGCTGCCCCCTACAAAGTGGAGGTGTTTGTCCCCCTTGCTAGCGCATCTTGGGGCAATATTCATCTTCTGAGTTTGTCTCCTGTTGTAAATGAAAGGGGAGAAAGACCAGCAGGGGAGCAGTTGTTTCAGGCTTTTTCTGCTGGGTTTCTGGGGCAGGAAGGCAGGAGTCTGCTCTGGAGCATCGAAGCAGCAGCGAGGGAGGGCATGGTTCTGTACAGCTCAGGTTGGGGGCCCCAGGAAGTCACCATCCTCAGCTCAGTTTCCTCATCCACAAACTAGACCATAGAAGTGCCCCCACATCACTGATAGGGCTAACTGAAGGCAGGAATACCTGGATCCAGAAATGCTTCTGACACACTGAACCCAAAAGCCTGTTACCTCCGGGGCAAAACCGTTGGTTGGCCACCAAACATTTATTAAGCCTCTGTGACTATGGGGACAAGTGACCCTCTCAAAAGTGTAATTGTAGCTCCTAAGATCCTAGAGCCGGGAGGGGTGTTGGAGACCACTGAGTCCATTTTCCAGAGACCAACTCAGTGATTTGGCCAAAGCAGGACTTGAAAACATGTCTTCTGACTCCACAGGAGGGCTCGTGCTCCCCCCTAGAGCGTGAGGCTTATAGGACGAGATCGTGTCCATGAAGTGCACGTTGGTAATGTAAATCAGTAAAGATCAGATCTGTGAAGGACTTAGCACAGTGACTAGCACACAGTAGGGGCCTGATCCCCCTCCCAAGAAGCAGCATTGCTCAGGACCTAAAGGGCAGAGACTTGGTGCAGCTGGGCCGGTGGGCAGGGGGCCAACACACTGACTTCTCCCCCCTCCCCTTTTGCTGCAGTTGGTGATCAAGGAGCACCCAGAGGCTCTGGCCCGAGCTTTAAGCTGGGACCCCGAGAAGGCCGAAGAGGTCCAAAGAGCCTGTCAGGAGCAGCTCGCCCTGCGCCTGCAGCAGGTCCAGAGCCTCAACGCGCTCCACAACATCTCCGCCAGAAAGAATCCTCTGACCGAAGAACCCGTGAACCCAAAACGGGCCAAGTGAGCCCCCACCTCACCTCCTGGCCAGCAGCTGCCGGACCTCCGTATCTTCCTCGGGATGTCCGCCCTGCCCGGCCCTTCTTCCCCTGTCTTAGTCACCCGGTGAGGGGAGGGGAGGGAGCTGGACAGATGGGCCAAGAGGCTCACACCCCATTTGGAAAACCATCACAGGAATATATCGACTTCCTGAGCAAGTAAAGCTCTGGTCACTTTAGAAACTTTGGGCTCCAGAGACAAGAACATGGCCTTGTTGGAAGAGAATTCCAAGAGGGGCGTATGTCTGAGTCACTGTCGCTGCCCTCCACCTGCGACCCTAGCAAAAAGACTGGTGGGGAAGGGGTGCAGAACAAGGTCTGCTGGGGAGGTTAGCGGGGAAGCTTTCATCGTTCAAACTAACAGGTTTTCACTTCAACCTTTGGGTGTATTTGAAGTGTGCAGATCAGAAGCAGCTTGAGGTGGAAGGGGGCTGGGTATTTCACTCCTAGTAGCTAATTCAGAGCAGAGCTGTGGTTTTAGGGACACAGGTTCAAATCTCACCTCGGACACCTCCCGGCAGCTGGATAAGGTACTTAGCCCTAAGGGCCCCAGGCCAAGAAGGGGGTGATCTTTGTTGGGAGAGGCAGGTTTCTGTGCTCCACCGAACTTAGATACAGGCCAGAAGTAGGGAGCGCTATATACATTATTTCGTTTGGTTCTCATATCAACCCTGTGAGGCAGGTGCTCCATTTTATGGATGAGAAAATCAAGGCTTGGAAAAAACCAATTTAAAACAATTTAAAAATAAAAAATAAAATAAAATAAAAAATCAAAGCTTGGGTGAGATGACTGCGTTCAGAGTTGAGCGGGTGAGGCAGGATTCGATCTTGTGTCTTAGCTGATTGCAACTCCAGTGCTTATGTATAATGCATGTATATGTATGCTGTATAGCTGCCACTGTGCTATAAGGAATACATGTTGGTATACACGATATAGCCGCCACTATGCTATATGTAATGCATATATATGTATTCTGTACCGAATATCATGCAGATGGGTATTTACATGTGTAAGAAAAGATTTTATATTATGAAATGGGCTGGGTTATCACAGTGAACCTCGGGCCACCTTTCTCTCTGATACCAGTAGGGGAGCTCAGTGGTCTCCATGTAACGTGGCGCTGGACTGTCTGATGGCAGGGGGTGTCCGGGATGGATCGAAGCTTGCTCGGGTCTCCGGCGCCGGGATGCTTTCATGGAGGAGACAAGGGGCTGACGGTATGTTTGGTTCTGTAAAGTGTCCTTAGAGAGAAAGACCGCTGCTGATAAAATGCCTCAGACTTTTTTTTTAATGTTGGAGAAAGCATAAAATGATCAGGGGGAGGGAATGGGGGGAGAAATACACACACACAAGGTTGGGTGGCGAAGTGTTTTTGAGCCCTCCCTTATAACTAACATGCAGTGATCCACACATCTGGCACCCATGTTTCCTCCCCATTCCCTTCATGGAAGAGGGATGTGGGTTTGCTATGACCTCAGGGCCAAACTTATTAACTAACATTTTTCAAAAATAATTTTTCTTGATACTTTTTTTTTAACTGAGGCAATTGGGGTTAAGTGACTTGCCCAGGGTCACACAGCTAGGGAATGTTAAGTGTCTGAGACCAGATTTGAACTCAGGTCCTCCTGACTTCAGGGCTGGTGCTCTCTCCACTGCGCCACCTAGCTGCCCCTTCTTGAGACTTTTTGATTTGTCATCTACTTTCATGCATGGTCACCCCCTCCCCAAATGAGCCTCTCATGAGTAAGTAAACATTTAATTGAGCAGTATAGCATTTTGTACCCAGAATGCCCCACCACTACTGAAAATAGGACGGTGCTTTTTCCCATAATTGTGAGCTCCTCAAGGGCAGGAAATGTCTCTTGCCTCTTTTTGTAGCCCTGGGGCTTTTTTTTTAACACAGTGTCTGACACTTGTTGGACTGTGTCCAACTCTTTGTGACCCCCTAATAGCACACCAATACTGTCCATGGGGTTCTCTTGGCAGAGATACTGTACTGAGTGAGTGACCTCTTCCTTCTCCAGCTCAATTTACAGATGAGGAACCTGAGGCAAACAGGAGGAAGTGGCTTGTCCAGGGTCACACAGCTAGAAAGTGTGTGAGGCTGGATTTGAACTCAGATTTTCCTGCCTCGAGCCACTTTACTAAATGAGCCATTCAACTGCCCCTGGTTCATACTAGGTGCATTATATATGTTTAATGCCTGATTGGGGCAACAAAGTGAGGCAGTGGACAGAGCACCAGTCCTGGAGTCAAGGACCTGAGTTCAAATCCAGAGTTTTACACATGATACTTATGAGCTGTGTAACCCTGGGCAAGTCACCCTGATTGCCACCCCCACCCCCTCAAAAGAAATGTTTTTTGATTCTTCCAGGCCAAGAACAGTCATTATAATTGTTCAGCATTTGCCTTCTGTTATTGTACTCTTGGTGTACAACGCTTCCTAGGGAATTCAATCAGCAGCTTCGTTGACCTGATCCAAAGAGCCCTGATGCTTGTTCTAGAGCAAATCCTGAATGTTTTCTGTACTCCTTCTCTCTCCCTCCCCCCCATCTCCTCTGACAGTCTGCTGAAGCCTATGAACCACTTCTTAGAGTAAAGCTTTTCAATAATTTAAGGAAGTGCTGAATTTCGCTATAAAAATAACAACCCTTTATTCTGTTTGTGTCTCCTTGCATCGGTTGATACATGTATTCCCATATTTCCATCCATTCTTCCGTTTGGTTGTTTTATATATCAGAGAAATAGCCCATTTCCTGCAGGGGCTGCAATTTGTTTATACTACCTTTCTCCAATCGATGAGCACCCCCTTTGTTTCTACTTTTTGGTTATCACCAAAAGGGCCATTAGAAATAGAAATATTTGGGGTACACGAGGGCTCTGTCTGTTGTTGACCTCCTTAGCTAGCTGTTAATGTAGGGATGGAAGAGTCAGAGAATATGAACAGGAGATAGCTTTCCTGGTTTTGCCCCTGTAAAGGCCCTTGGTTCTGGAGGTCACCTCTGTCCTTTTTCTTTCCTGACATTTGTAGAACTGATTCCATTTCACTCTCATTCCTGGCTTGGGGCCCAGGTCTAACTGGAGAAAACCTGATGTCCACAGAATGAATCTGCTTTAAAGAGAACATCAGGGGTGTTTTCTTTTTTGTTGATAATCTTCAGGAACAAAGTCCTATAAGCTTACCTGGCAGCACAGGATGGTTTTTTTTTTGTTTGTTTTGTTTTTTTAAAGCTCACCTGTAGGGGCAGCTAGATGGCACAGTGGATAGAATACCAGACCTGAAGTCAGGAGGACCTGAGTTCAAATCTGGTCTCAGACACTTAACACTTTGTGTGACCCTAAGCAAGTCACTTACTTAACCCCCAGCTGCCTGAGCAAAAAAAAAAAAAAAAAAAAAAAAAAAGTCACTTGTTGCAAAAATCCTCAAGTCTTTGGCCCTGGGTGGAAAGATAAGATCTGGGCCAGAGGTCAGGGAGACCCATCTTTGTGTGGCTTCAGACACTAGCTGGGTGACCCTGGGGAAGTCACTTTGCCCTGTGTGCCTCAGTTTCCCCATCTGTAGAAATGAGCTGCAGAAGGAAATTGCCAATCACTCTAGTATCTCTGCCAAGAGGACCACAAATGGGGTCAGGAAGAGTTGCACATGACTGAAATGACCAAACAACAGCATAGGCTTTGCTGTCATTCCAGTGGCTTCAGAGAATCAATCAGCTCCTTCTTGAAAGTGGCCCATAGGACCCTCAGTCTAGGGACTTCTTAAGGTCATGGACTTTCCCTTTGGCAGGCAGATGAAGCCTATGAACTCCTCAGAATAACATTTTCAAATAATTGGAGGAAATGCTAAATTTCAGTGAGAGATTCTTAAAAAAAATTTTTTATCCAAGTTCACAAACACCTTGACATTTATCTTTGTTAAAAATCTCTGACCTAAAGATGCTTCATTTTTTTTTTAGCTCCTATGTGACAAATTTTTTATTGGTTTGCTTTTTTTTGGGGGGGAGAGCAATATATACCTCCACCACTTTAAATCCTTTAAAAGGGAAAGACAAGTTAACACATATTTCTTTTTTTTTGATTAAAGCTTTTTATTTTCAAAACATGAATAGATAATTTTCAACATTCACCTTTGCAAAACCTTGTGTTCCAAATTTTTTCCCCTCTACTTCCTCCCGTAGATGGCAAGTAATCCAATATGTTCAACATGTGCAATTCTATATATATTTTCACAATTATCATACCACACAAGAAAAATCAGATCAAAAAGGAAAAATGAGAAAGAAACAAAATGCAAGCAAACAACAATAAAAAAAGTGAAATTACTATGTTGTGATCCACACTCAGTACCCACAATCCTCTCTCTGGGTGCAGTGGGCTCTCTTCATCACAAAACCATTGGAAATGGCCTGAATCACCTTGCTGTTCAACACAGATCTCTTAAGCACTATAGTAAGTACTGGGGATACAAAGGCAAAAACAGTTCCTGCCCTCAAGAACCTCACAGTCTAATGAGAGACAATAATGATAATGAAACATAACCATCCAACTAGTGACCACATCTCATGGAAAATGCAACATTTTGCACCTGCTTCTCTCTCCTGCCCTTGGAAGAGGAAATCATGTTTATTCATCTGCTTAACTGGACCAAAATTGGCCACTGCAATTTCTGAATCTGGCAGCTCTTGGTGTGATTTTAGTTTGTGTTCTTTGTAGTCAGTCCGTATTTTGTTTTTCTTCACTCTATCAGTTCATGCATGCTTTCTTCTGTGTCTCTGTTGGAAACAATTGTCATTGTTTCCTAATGCTGACAAAAATATTCAATTATATTCATATCTATCACAGTTCAGCTACTTCCCAATCCATGAGAACTCAATATGTTTCCTTTTATTTTATTTTATTTTTGCTACTAAAGAAATATTAGTTATGAATGCTTTGGTCTATGTAACACCTCTCTATTAGTCTTTGATATCCTTGGACTTTATGCCTAGTAGTGAGTATCCATTAACAAACTTATCTCTAACTGGATATCCAATGAGATCATAACCTCAACATATCCAAAGCGCAACTTCATTATCTTTCCCCCTTAAACCTTCTCTTCCTCTTTCCCTTTTACTTTAGAGGGTAATACCATCTTCCCAGTTCCTCAGACTCCCAACCTGGGAATCATCCTGTATTCCCCTCTCACCCCACAAATCCAAGCTGTTGCCAAAACTTGTCTATTTCACCTTTGCAGCCTCTCTTGCCTATTTCACTTTGTGGTGTTTTTTGTGTTTTTCATGTCTGGAGCCTTTTGTCTATTTCACCTCTGCAACCTCTTGTCTATTTCACCTCTGCAGCCTCTTATCTGTTTCACCTCTGCAGCCTCTCTTGTCTGTTTCACTTTGTAGCATCTTTTTGCCTTTTTCATCTCTGGAGCCTCTTATCTATTTCACTCCTGCAACCTCTCTTGTCTATCTCACCTCTGCAGCCTCTTGTCTTTCACCTGTGCAGCATCTTGTCTATCTCACCCTTGATCCTCTTGTCTATTTCCCCTCTGCAGCCTCTCTTGTCTATTTCACCCCTGCAGGCTCTCTTGTTTGTTTCAACCCTGCAGCCTCTTTCCATCCCTCCCCTTTCTGTCCTGACACTGCCACCACCCTCATAAAAACCACTTCATGCCTGAATTATTAAGATATGCTGATGGTAAATCTGCCTGCCTCAAGTGCCTCTCCACTTTGGTCTCCACAGTGATTTTCCTAAAGAACAAGTCTAATGGTGTCATCCCACCCCTTACTCAATGAATTCAGTGGCTTTTATTACCTCCAGGATCAAATACAAATCCTCTTCTTGGCATTCAAAGCCCTTCATAACCTAGGCCCCTTCTACCTTCCCAGTCTCTTACACTTTACTTCCTATCATGTACTCTTTGGTCCAATGGCATTGGTCTGGCTGTTCCATAAACAAGACCCTCCATCTCGCCTCTTCCAGCATTTTCTCGGACTCCTCCATGCCTGGAATGCTCTATTACACTTTGACCATGGACTTCCCTGGCTTCCTTCAAGTCCCAACTAAAATCCCATCTTCTATAGAAAGCCCTCCTCAAACTGCCAATTCTTGTACTTTCCCTCTGTTAATTATTTCCTGATTATTCTTAGTAAAATTTGGATATATACATATATATTTTTTCTTATCTCCCTCATTAAACTCTGATCTCCCTGAGCCCAAAGACTGTCTTTTGTCACTTAGCACAGTGCCTGGGACATACTATTGTAGAGTAGCTTATTGATTGATTATGATTTGTAGTCTTAGAGAATTGTCCAGGGTTCTCAGAGGTTAAGTGACTTTATTAAGATATTAGAGGTAGGACCTGAACCCCGACTTTCCTAGTCTGGCTCTAACCAATGAACCATAGTGCCTTCCAGTATCAATAGGCAGGCAGTTTGGTGTAGTGGATAGAGCAGCCCTGAAGTCAGGAGGACCTGAGTTCAAATCTGGTCTCAGACACTTAACATTCCCTAGCTGTGTGACCCTGGGCAAGTCACTTAACCCCAATTGCCTCAGGGGAAAAAAAAAAAAGAATTACATCCATTCCAAAACATCCCTTGCCTCCCGCCTCGCGCAGGCGCAGATCGTCACTGGGGCTCCCAAGGCGAAGCTGGCCTCGGCGCGGTTATAGGATTCCCACGTGAAGGGCCAACCTCGGCTGCGCCCTGATGAGATTGGGCAGCAGATTCCCTATGGGGCCAGCTGTGCCCAAGGCCCTCCCGGTGGCCTTCGTGGCCCTCCTCCTCGTCCTGCACGCGGCAAGTTCCCAGCAAGACTTCCAGTCAAGAAAACAGCGGAAGAAGGCCCCCCTGGCTGACTTCCTGTCCCATGCAGGGTCGGTCATTCGGGACACCTTGGACGCCTGGATTGGGCCCGAGGTCGTGCAGGATGTGGCCGAGACCTTGTCCCAAGTGCTGGAGGCCGTCTCTTCGGCCATCTCCGGGGCTAGCTTCACTCTCTCGGAGATCTCTGCGCAGCTGCTGAGCGCCGTGGGGCTGGATGGGGACCACCTCACCCAAGGCTTGAAGCTCAGTCCCGACCAAGTTCAGAGCGTCCTCGTCTGGGGAGCGGGGGCCCTCATGGCCTACTGGGTTCTGGGCCGGATCCTGTGGGGCCTGAAGCTGGTCCTCTTCCTCGTGGGCTTTGTGGCCGTGATCAGGTCCGTGCCCTACCTGTCCCGCGGAAGAGAAGAGTCCTGGGAGGAAGATTGAAGGAGACTGTGCTTTGTCAGTAAGAGCGGGCCCAAAAGGACCATGGTCATCTGCGGGAAGCGCAGGGGTCAAGCGGGGCCCCCATCTAGACGGAGAGAGCGGATGCGCTCCCCCCCCCCCCACCATGGCAGCCACAGATCTGGCCCGCTCTTGGCGGTTGTAATTAGGGATGAGCTGGTCAAGGCCAGCCCGCCACCAGGGAACTCTCCAAGGTCCTTTCATCCCGGGAGTGGGTGCTGGAGAGGGGCCAGCCCTGGGAAAACCCATGAGGATCCCTGTTAACCCCCCGGACAATTGCTGGTGATTCCTGCTCCTTTTCCTCATTCAGAAACAAGCCCCCGTGAGTTATTCATCTAGACTCTGAATATGGATAATTTCTGTTATATAAACTCAACCCACTAATCTAATACACGTTATTAGGTGCCTACTGTGTGCCAGGTACTGGGCTAAGCTCTGTAAGCATTAAAAACTACAGTACCCACTCTCAGGGAGATGGAGATGTTTATTCCCAGGGCCTACCTCATACAAAGCCTAACATATAGTAAAATGCTTATCTGAAATGATTGAGTCTAAGGGGTGAAGTGGGATGGGGTAGAATATAAATGCAGGAGGTAATTTAAGGCCAGAAAAATACTAACTGGGGGCAGGGAAAGACTTCTTGGAGGTACAGCTTGGAAACCAGAGATTCCAAGCCCTACAAGGAGATGAGAATGGAGAGCATCAAACAATCCGGCCAATGGAGAGAGAGACACACAGAAAGAGCGCATCAGTGACATTTGTCAAAATACTTTGGAGTACCCTGTAAGACCCAGCAAGCAGCCTAAGTTTGGCAAAACAGTAAACCTTCCCTCCCTTGAATGATTTCACCTTTTAAGAAAATGTCTTGCTTGAACCGGCACCAGGGGTTCACTAAGAAATTTAGTTTTTCTTATTTCCCAAGGCCATTCATCACATATTCATGGGCCCTGTTCCTTGTCACCAATATGTACTGTGCTCCTGTTCCTGTCACAGAGCTCTGGTCCCGTACCTGACAGGGTGCACAATCC
The DNA here is from genome assembly GCA_023553655.1 of Myrmecobius fasciatus. Classification (NCBI taxonomy): domain Eukaryota; kingdom Metazoa; phylum Chordata; class Mammalia; order Dasyuromorphia; family Myrmecobiidae; genus Myrmecobius; species Myrmecobius fasciatus. The sequence goes on along the minus strand of JAJPUD010004634.1, from coordinate 51,677 downwards.
CCAAGGCTTGAGACGATGACTGTTCCCATGGGACCCAAGAAATGTCCCTAGAAATGCCAACCAGGAGACCTGTCTCAAGACTTCAGAATGATTATGTTGTGGGCTAACCCCTTTCATGTATATACGTAGTCCCAGTATCCTTCTTAGGAGAGGGACTTCTGCCTGCAGATGTTCTTTTTCTTCCATCTGATACATAAAATTTCTGTTTGTGTTCTTGCTCTCCTATCTCTAGCCTGCTCCATTTTGGCTCTGGTCACTCACAGATTAAATTGGTTCTGATCCAGTTAACAGATCCTAATTGCAAATGTGTATGGGAGGGGATAGGAGAAGGAAAGGAGAAAATTTTGGAACACAAGGTTTTGCAAAGGTGAATGTTAAAAACTATCTTTGCATGTATTTGGAAAAATAAAAAGCTTTTAAAATAAAAGAAGTTAAAAAAAAAGAAATGGCAAAACATGCCAGAATTTTTGCCAAGAAAACTCAAATGAGGTCACAAAGAATTGGACACAACTGAAATGACTGGACAGCAAATTATTATCAACTAAGACAATAATTGTAAGGCATTTACCATATGGTGAGCACTGCATAAATGTTAGTTATTGTGATTATAAAACTAAAGTAATAATTGTACAGTGCTTTACATAGTGCCTGGCACATAGTGAGTGCTATATAAATGTTAATATTATTATTATTATTTTAAGCTTTACCAGTGTGAGGGAGGTTTATAAAGAGAATTAACTCTCCTAATAATGGACTAAAAAATAGGATGTAGAGGATAGCACTTCATCAGGACCAAAGAGCTTTTTTTTCAGTCATGTTTTTTTCTTCCAAACCATAGCAGGTATCAGATCCCAGTAGGCAACTGCTTTTTGACAGGAGCTGGGCTCATTCCCATGTAGCCCAGCTTTTCATTTCTGGATAAGAGCAAAAAAAATTAATTTGTTTTTACATGTTTTAGAGAGAAGGGAAGAAGATAAATTGTGATATAAACTTTGAAAGAAGGAGCTTAAAAGAGGAGAAAGATCTCTGTGTCTTTACTATGCATATGCTTGGTTTCATTTTGTGTTAATTCCTTTTTTTCTATTCTGTCTTTGAGTGCTTTAGAGTCAGTATTCAATTCTATGATCATTTATTAAGTGTTTACTATATGTTAGATAATTTTAAAAATTTTTTTAAAAAGTTCCTGTCCTCAGAGAGCTTACAATCTACTATAAGAGGCAATCCGTAAGCAAATAGGTTGATATGAAATAAATATAAAGTAATTTTGAGAGGGGAGGGCATTAATGAGTATTAATAACTGGGAAGATCAGGCAAGGCTTCTTGTAGGAGGAAACTCAAGCTGACCATTAAAAGGAGCAAGGGATTCATCAGAGGCAAAGAAAAGATTGTATCACAGGACAGCTTATACAAAGATATGGAAGTCAGAGATCGAATGTTGTTTTTTCTTTATCAAGAAAATGTTTCGTCTAATCAAGAAAAAAGGACAATATAATTTGAGTGTTTGGAGAATACTCTGGATATCTGTACCTGTATTCTGCTTACAGGTCAAGAAACCATTGGTGCTAAACATGGTATCATAGGATATGATGTTTTATGGATAAGAGGTTACTTGATTAAGCTTAAAGTCATTTTAGAAATGACTGTTCAGGAAGGAGGCAGAACCAGGAGAACAATGGAGACCACAGTGCTGCAAAGAACTTGAAAAGAAGCCATTGATGGATTCCATGACCAGTCACATCCTCAAGACTGATGGAGAAGTAGCTACCTACCGGTGGCCGGTCTTATGATACAGAACAAAACATTTAAGTGGGGCTGGTAATGATGACACACTTCTGTAATCCAGCTCAAGGGAGGTGGAGGCTGGTGGGTCACCTGAATTGGGAGGTGCAGTGGCTTATGGTCATCAGGCATCTGCATAGGTCTTGGCAATAATATGGTGAGTCCCCTAGAAAAGGGCCACCAGATTGCCAAAGAAGGAACAAACTAGGTCAGAAATGGAGCAGGTCAAAGCTCCCATGCCAGTTGGTATAGTGCCAAGACTATGAGTAGCCACTGCACTTCCAACCTGGGAAAGCAGAAGGAAGGAAGGAAGGAAGCAAGGAAGGAAGGAAGAAAAGAAGGAAGGAAGGAAGGAGGAGAGAAGGAAAAAGAAGAAAGGAAGGGAGGGAGGGAGGGAAAAAGAGAAGGAGGGAGGAAATGAAGAAGAGGAAAGTAGGAAGGAAAAATAAAAAAGGGAGGAGAAAGGAAGAAAGGAAAAAGAGGGAAGAAGGAGAAAAGAAAAAAGTAGAAGGAAGAAAAGAAAGAAAGGATAGAGGAAAGAAAGAGAAGGAAAGAAGGAAGGAAAAAGAGGGGAGGAAAATGGAGAGAGCAAGAAGAGAAGAGAGGAAGAAGGAAAAAGAAAGGAAGGTAGGAAAAAAGGAAGGAGGAAGAAAAAGAGAAAAGGCAGAATGAAGGAAAGGAAAAAGGAGGAGAGGAAGAAATGAGGAAAGAAGGAAAGAGAAGGAAAAAAGAGGAAGAGAGAAGGAAAGGAGGGAGGGAGGAAGGAAACATTTTCAGAGATGAACAATGTGGTTTGGTTTGGTTTTGCTTGTCTCTGCTGCTTTTTTAGAGAGGAATATTTTAAATTTGTGAAGATGGGCTATGGATTATTCAGATCACTGGGTAACAAGAGCCACAGTCGGGCAGAATTAGCCTCCAAATCGGGAAGGTCTGACAAGTCCTGCCTCCCACACCTACAGATTGTGTAACCCTCAGCAAGATCACTCCAACCTCTGAAGCTAAAATGCAGAAAGGGTGTCTATCAACTTAGGGAGAGGGAGTTTCCTCACACCGAAGTTGTCTGAACCAATGAGTAGAATCACAAATCTGGTCTCAAGAAATAGAAGGCAAGCAATTATAAGAGAGGCTGATGCTGACCTAAAGAAGGCAATCAGGGAGACAAAGGGCCTCCAGTTCATGCCATAGAAGGACTAGTTGGAGGCACTAGGGAAGAGATAAGATTATCATCATCATCATCATCACTTTTAAGTATTTGAAGGGTTATTAATCGGACCACGAGTATTTATTAGGCACCTATTGTGTGCTAAGTGCTGGGAATACAAGAAAAGATAAAAGATAATTCCTGCCCTCCAAGGTGGTCTTTGTCCTTCATTCTCCAAGAGGACCAAGACATCAGGAGGGTGACCATGACATGTGAGTGAATTGGATTTGAGAGAGGGAGGTCTGGGCAAGGTCCCCAGCCTCACGTTCCAGAGCCTTCTGGGTCCAGTGGCCAGGTATAGATCAGGTCAAGCAGAGATGGCCCTGGATGCAGTGGGAAACCTTGGCCTTTGTAAGCTAAAATCTTTGGCAGGTCTAGGTCATGTCTAATGGGGGGAAGAAAATATACAAGTAACTATGTCCAAATAAGCGTTTATATAGTGCTTTATCTAGTTTGCACAGCACTTCATAAATATTGTCTCGTTTGATCCTCAAAATAACTCCAGAAAATAGGTATTATTATTATTTCCATTTTGCAGAAGAAAAAAACTGAGGAACCAAAAAGTGAAGTGATGGAGTTACATAGCTAGTAAGTGTCTAAGGCAGAATTCGAACTCAGGTATTCCCAAGTCCAGTTCCAAAGTTCTAAGCCAATGAGTCACCTAGTTCAAGTCTTGGATTCACATTTTGCTTCTGATCCATAATGTCTGTATGATCCTGGGCAAATCACTTAATCTCTCACTTCACTCTTTGAGACTGTAAGGTAAAGCCTGTGCTGATAGGAGTTTCCTGACAACACCCTCCCACACACATACACACTGATGAATTACAGACCCAGAAAACACTCATAAATTATCGAAGGTTCATTCTTCTGGAGCCCCAACTTATTGATCAGGGAAGATTTTAGATGTTGCAAGCAAACAGTAGAAGTTGTGCCCTAGCCTAGATCATATTGTAGTCTGCAAAAATCTGGCATTTATGACTGTAGACAGGAGGGGTTCTGAACTTGGTTTGTGGATCACAGAGTCCCCTTCAGAGACCAGAGCCCGCTCCTCAGAATCATTTTTGTTGCCTCCATCCATGTTTGGATTTTCATTTTCCTCATTCCATTTCATTTCCAATTCTAAATTTCCATCAAAGGTTAGTAAAAATATAGATGAAAGTTTTTTCTCATCCAAGTTCATAGACCTCCTGAAATCTGTCCTTGGACCTTTGGAAGAATCTTGAACCCCACCTTAGGAACGTTCTATCTAGAAAGACACAATCTAGAAGTCCCAGTTATATGCCCAAAGCTCAACATCCTACATAAACGATCATCCTATAAACACAATATCCCTAAGAACTCATCAGGCTCTGAGCTTGAGCATTATCTCAGAGCTGTTGCTCACGGTCATTCAGACATATCACCGATCCACAAAAAATGTAGGAGTCATTTTTCTAATGAGTGCCCCGATATTGAAAACTCAGAGGTACCAAGTTATATGGAAGGAGGGGCTCTCAAAATACAGAGCCCTGCTGGAAGAGCTCCAGACTGCATGAGAAGAGAATGAAATACAGGATCATCCATCCCCTTCATCCTTTTCTGTGGCTGAAGTTGTCCTGAGCGTGCTTTTAGCGAGCTGGCTAAAGATGAGCTTCCATCTCACTCCTTTTATTCAATTACACAAAGCAATCATTTTATCCACCTGGGCAATAATCCAGAAAACACCAAATATAAAAGAGTCATAATCGGAAAGCACCTTGTCCCTGAACCATTTCTAGCTGAACTCCATCGACTATAAGAGGAAATAATATGGTACCAAATTACATTAAAGTTTCAAGGCTCCAAAAAAACGCAATTTAATCATTCTTTTCGACAAAAAAAAGAAAGAAAGAAAAAGAAGATGATAATTGGTTGATCAGAGTTTAATGCATACTTTTCACAGGTAAATGAGAGATGTAGCTTTTATTTTTGGAAGGCACACTGCACATTTTAATGTAGGATCTGATTAACTTTGAGCTACATTAGGAAACTGAATGGTCATTGAGTTCTGTACTAGCAAAAAAGCCATTAGGGGGTGAGCCAATATCCAAAGGATCAATCACAACTATTAAGGGCTATTTCTGACATAGTTACTGGTCATTTCAATCAAGGTATTAAAAAAAAGAAAACTACTGAGAAAAAAAAGAAGCATTTTTAATACTTTTCTACAATTACTTTAAGAAAACAAGCCCATGAATTTGCAAATACTAATTACTTTTAGTTATAAATGCAAATTGTTAGAGGCTACTTAAGCAGAAATAAATTAGACTGAGTCAGAGAGGTCAATAAGGAGGGGATTGTCAGTTCTGCAGCTGCTACCACCTTCTTCTTCCTGTTTATTCAATCTAGGGGGGAAAAAGACTTTTCTTGCTTTTTCAATTCTCAAATGATTTCTCAATTTAGAGTGAATTGATCCAGAGAATGAAAACGTGCTTTCTTGCATCCACAGAGGAAGTGACTGCTAACAAACCCTAGTTTATCACTTCAATGCTCTCTGATGAATCCAGGTGCTTGAGAAAATTCCACCCAATAGTTTGACTCGAGTGATTTTCTTAAACCCTCATCAGCCAACATACAATTCTGCAATGGCTCATTCATATCGCTGAGATTTAATTGAGTTTGGGTGATTGATTCTGTGGCATTATGAAGGGATGATTGCTGGCTGCCCACGTCATAGCCAGCTCTTCAACAGTCAAGGACTGATGTTTGTACCAAGCACTTTCTTTATTGAAAAGAAAATGAGCTGCAAATGAATCTCAATAGAACTTCAAACAAGGTATGTTGAGTCCTTGGAATTTTGATCTCTCTCATGGTAAAACTTTACACACATTTGTTTTAACAACAAAAAGTACAAGTTTTATTTTTTAATCTAGTTGAAAAGGTTTTATATATTTTGTTTTTTTAATAAATTTTTATATATATTTTAAGTTTTCCTTAGATTTTATATATTTTAATGTTTTCCTTATGTCTTGTTTTTAACATAACAATTATTTCTGAGAATAATCTCCCTTTTTTTGAAATTGATAAATATTTATGAAAATCTAGATTAACAGATCATGAAACAGAAACGTGAAATAACTTGATCTTAGAGAAAAAAAAAAGTTGAACAAATCATTAATGAACTCCCTAAGAAAAAAAATTTCAGGGTCCAATGGGTTCTTAAATGAATTGTACCAGACTTTCACAGAACAATCCATTCTCATATTACATAAACTATTTGGAAAAATAAATGAAGGAGTTCTATAAAATTCCTTTCATTATACAAATATGTTTTTTTTTTGACCTTTGCAAAAAAACTTTTTTTTCCCAAGCTTTTCCTTTCCTTCC